>OX438762.1:44430427-44697384 GCA_949316455.1 Acleris holmiana | reverse complement strand
TTAAAAATACCCATAGTACAAGCCTCGAGCTTAGTTTGGTACTAGTCAAGGTGATTTTTTATATCATTTTCACAAAAGCATTTTTTTCATAGTAACGATTTTTTCCCCTTGTTCTTCCCCTTGTGCATTACTAGTATTGTACAAAGACAAAATATTTTTGTACAAACCGAGTAAAGTACGAAGAAATTTTCATTCTTTACACAGTTCCGTTGGCAGTTATGCACAAAGAAGTAAATATTCTTCCTACCTTACCCGGTTCGGTACGCAGAAATGGCTGTTCTTACTACAAAACCAAGGAGGTTCTCCGAGCAGTGTATCTAAGTTCTTAGTGTGTGTTCATCTTTTACTTTTAAAATATTTACAAGTTTGACATATCATGCATTTATGTCATGAAATGATTAATGTGATATATAGAGGAAATACTATCGTTATTTATCGCAGTTGTTCAATTAAATTTAAGTGCTCTTTTAGTTATGGAAGACTCCTTAAGATAAGTAATTGGTCTGCATTTGAAATAATCAGCCCTGTTTCATAATCATAATGTCAACAGAAACACCGAGCAGTTCTACAAATGAGCTAGTGTTTATTACATCCAGAAGAGGAGGCCAAGTGTTATTATACGAAGGCCATAAATACCATAAAGGAAAACTGTACGCACATTGTTTTTCGGTTCTGGGCATGTGCGAATTACAAGATATGTAGGGGCAGTCTAACAGTTTTGAAAAACAAAGTTACAGCTAGTGTTCAGCATCATGATGGTTGCGTACCAAATCAACCGATAAATATTGTGCTTAAAGAACTAGACATATTACGGCAAAATGTGACCAGTAACTGTCTACCTATTCCGAAACAATATAATGGGTCAATATATGGCTTGACAAATCAAGGAATACATTTATTAGAGCGGTTGCCTGAATTTAGTTATATACATACAGGTCTATACAACGCCAAGAAACAATTTGCAAGACATTGAAAAGAGCGTATTCCAGAATGCGGCACAGATTGAAATACCAGTAAAATTGAATAGTTCCTGATTCGCCGGATTCTTGATTCGCCGGATTCTTGTTTCGCCGGATTCTTGTTTTGTCGGATTCTTGATTCGCCGGATTCTTGATTCGCCACTTTTTTTTGATTAAGAACTACTATAGAAATATCGCGGCTTTACCTATCTATTAAATAAAAGGCAGACACTTCGTTACATTAATTAAAATATTTATTTGTTATTCATTTATTTAAATACCTAATGAGGTAACATTTAATTAAGATAATTGGCATAACCTGCTCAAACATTCTACGACTGTTATTCTTCCTTCGACGTAGTCATTGACTATGTTCCTTTCTTGTCGATATCTTGATATATTAATTCGACGCACCCGTGTTACATCGGGGCAATGTAGCTGCATTTTTCTTATAACAACATCTTGCTGCTGTGCTTCGGCTCTGAGTAATTGTATAAATTGAAAGACGGACGGTTTTTTAGGGATCCTATGGTTTATCCTGTTATTCCATCCCTCGACGGCGTTATTGGTTCGGAATTCTTCCTCACTAACGCAAAACAATGAGCTCGTAATTTTACGCATCCAGAAGTCCATGAAGTAATTATGGAATTGGACTATGGGATTCCAGTTTGATAACGATACCGCAATCTCCATATAAGCTCCTGGAATAGCTTCCTTGGGCAATAATGCCAGGCGTGTGCATAATTTAGTATACACTGTTCCTTCTTCAGTCTCTACCAGACCTAATTGCTTCGCCCTTCTCCACAGAGCTTTCTTGAAGTGAAAATAACATCCACTCACCATAACACCTGGATGTTCTGCTTGCAAACCATTTATTGTGGCGATTTCAAAATCGCATTTATATTTTTTTACATCGAGGGCAAATCTGTGCTTTAATATGGAAAATAATCTCTTATATGTTCTTTCTTCTTTATTGGGAAGGAGTGCATATATTATTGGCACAAAACACGTTTTTTCCGGTGACTTGTTTAAGTTTGCTAGCAAAATATATAACTGCAAAAACGGCGGTGGTGCGACTTTAAAAGTGCCATCTCCAAAATACTCCGTTTCTTTAGACATAACATCTAAAGCAGCTGACGAAGCAAATATCAATATTTTGTCACTGCTACCGTCGTTGCAAATTAAAAAGCTCTCAGATAGCACATCCGGAACGACCACTTCCTCTAAAGTTTTAAATGTACATTTTCCGACTCCAAGCGACTTATTGCGTGCATTATATAATCATGTTTTATGTTTTTTCCAGCTAGGTATAAGGGAAAAATCGAACTCAGCATCACACTCTTCCACCAAATCTTGAAGAGTATTTTCATATATTGGCTTTACTGGACCCAAATTCTCGCATACCTTCCGTTTCAACACGTTTATGTGAACCTCGACCTCTCTTCTCATGAATTCTGGCTGACAACTATGGTTGGATTCTCTAATTACTTTGTCGTTTTTATCTAACGTAATTGAAGTTGAGCACAAAAGCCTGTTCGAACACCTAAAATTTCTTGAACCACTTTTATTCTCTTTTTCGAAATTGTATTTAAATCCTCCCCTTAGTAAGATACTCTTTGGACGCCTTTCACTGTCGATAAAGACTATCTTGTTAGTTTCGTCAATTTCCATTTTCAATCAAAACTTGTATTAAATTTATGAAACGTATTTTACTTCACCAAGACTTTGAAAAGAAATGACATGAAAACAAATGAATATGAATCTTAGACAGCGAGTTAAGTATTTAAATAGTGTCCAAGTGGCCAGTAGGTACATCAGATTGTTCGTACAATGATAAGAACCTCTTTAGAATATTTTGATCGTAGGTGCCGACTGTCGGTAGTAGGCACTTATCTACATACACACATACTTAATCATGAGTACGTGCATATTAAAAAGAAATCAATAGCAATTCATACGATAAGAAAATATCACCATACGTTTCCTTTACAATGGTGATTTTTTTGTATATTAATATTTCCGACGAATCAAGAATCCGGCGAATCAAGAATCCGGCGAATCAAGAATCCGACAAAACAAGAATCCGGCGAAACAAGAATCCGGCGAATCAAGAATCCGGCGAATCAGGAACTATTCGTAAAATTCAGACCATTTCTATTAGCTGACTATGAAGATGATAACAAAATGTTATTGTTTGCCTCGGAAGAAGCGAGACGACTTATGACCAAATACAACTTTTTTTTCGCTGGTACATTTGGGTGTTGTTCACCATTCGAACAACTATATGTTATTTACGGAGATTTAGGCAGTGACGAAAAATCAACAAATATAATTCCACTGGTCTATGCTCTGCTGTTAAATAAAAAACAAACAACCTACGAAATATTATTCGACATGATAAAATCGCAAATACCCGACTGGCAACCTGATCAATTTACATTCGATTTAGAAATGGCGGCAAGAAATGCTATTAAAAAAATATTTCCATAAGTTGTAATTCGAGGCTGTTACTTTCATTATTATCAGAGCTTAATGCGAAAAGCCAGACGTTTAGAAATTAAAAAAACGTCGCTAGTTAATAATCGTCACGTTTGCCTCTGTTTAGGGCTGGCAATTTTGCCTGTGGAAACCATAGAGGAAGGTTGGATGTGCATACAAAGCGAGCGTCCACAAAACATTCAAATTGCAAAATTTAACGCATATATGTACAAAACGTGGATCGCAAACAAAGAATTTCGTAAGATATGGTGTTGTCATAAAGAGCAGCACCGTATTACGAACTATTCAGAGGGGTGGAATTGTAGAGCAAAGAGATTTATAGGTCGTACATTCAACACTTCCGCATTTACTCTCGGTATTACATGACGACGCCGCATTTTACGCTTAAAAAAAAGCTTAACAAAAAGTTCAATACTCAAAAAAACCCTTAAATAGCATTGAAGTTAACACTCGGATAAATAGAGCTGTGTCTCAATTAGAAAACCATGACATAACAACAGAACATTTTCTGGAAAAAGTATGCCCATTCATATAGTGACTGTTGCAAAAGTGTTGTTTGCAAATTTCGGATGGTAATTTTCGCTAGTGCACGTTCCCTATACAATATACATTCATGAGCTAAGTTTATGAATTATTCTTCATTCCAACTGTTTGATGTACCTACTAATTTTGGTTCATCGTCATTTCATAAACAACATTTTATAAATATCATTTGTCAATCGTTAGTTTGCCGAGCGTTGTTTTTGAAATGAATAATTATATTAAAAAAATGAAATTATTGGATACCACTTATTTTAGTTTTCTAAGAAATGAAAGTTTTGTTGTGATGCATAATATGATTGAGATAAATAAACTTACACAGGCATTTTTTTAACAAGCTTTTATTTAACTTTCATTTTACAAGAAATTAAATAGCTGTTTGACAGAAACAAGTTCATATGTAGTTAAGTTTTGGTTGTTGTATTCAGTAAGTAGTTATTAAAGTACACACAACAACACGCCTAACTAACCATTAAAGACAGAGCAGAGAGAAACGGAAAGAGATGTATACAACGTGTTACAAAATAATTCGTAAAAAAGAAATTACAAAAGTAGTGTCAACCCTTATTAAATAACGTCAGTTCAGTATCTTAGGTATACAGTATACTAGGGTTGACACTACTTTCGTAATTTCTTTTTTACGGATTATTTTGTAACACGTAGTATATGTGTATTATGTCAACTTCAAATTAAATAATGTTTACGTATGTGTGACGTATCCTTGTGACTGTAGTTGTTTGAGCATCTTTACTGTAATCTGAAAAGGTATAGGATTTATTGCAAGAAGACGCGTGAATTTGTCATAAATATATTTTAGCTATCGAACGGACGTGGATAGGATAAATTAAGAAAAAACTATATATTATTTTGATGATTATATAGGTGTTTAATATATTATTTACTGTGTTCCTTTATTCACATATTTATAATTCAGTTTGTCATCGCAGTTTCGCTCAAATCAATCAATGCAATGTCTATAAAACTATGATTGACAATAAAATGCAGTAAAGGTGAAAACGAAAACTAACTTCAATTAAATCCTACTTATTTATTAATTATTTAAAACTAATACAGGATGTGACCTCCTCCGTTGTCGAGGACTAAGTTAACCCTGGAATGCATATTCGCCACCATATTCCAACACATGTCACTTCCTCTTAAAAGTTCCCAAGTTTTAAATACCACTCCACTCAAATTTTCTTTGTTTCGGACATCGCTTGGATCCCAATTTAGAACCATTTGACCCCAAACGTTCTCAATGGGGTTTAAATCCGGGCTTTTGGCCGGACACCGAATCAGCTCAACGTCAGGTTGACCTGCCAGCCATTCCTGCACTAATTGGGAGCTGTGTATGGAACTATTGTCCTGTGCCAAATAAATGCGACCTTCGGGATAAGCAGTGCGAACTGATGGTAAAAAAACATCACGCAAGATTTCCACATATTGAGCCCCATTCATCCTGCCACTTACTGTTGTGAGTTCTCCCGGGCCCATAGAACTAATCCAACCCCAAATGCCGAGACCGTTCCTTCCACTTCACTTGTTCGGCAATGTGTTCTTTTCGACATATCGCTCTTTATTTCGCCTGTAAAGCATCTTGCGACCAAGCTTGTCCGATTGAAATGTGTTCTCGTCGACAAAAATGACAACATTGTTTACCCAATCGAAATTGTAATATTGCAGACAAAATGTGATTCGGTCGTCTTTGTGCTGCTGAGTTAGCAATATTTTTCGGGCCGGTATACGACGGTGGAGTCCCCCTTCATTCAACCGACGTCGCACTGATTGCATAGAAATCTATAACAAACAAGAATTCATAATTAATGTTTCACTTCAATTCAAGTGTTATTACAGATTGTAGAAATAAATACTTAAAGATAAAGTAATCGCGTTAAACTTACGGCGTATTGTATGGCTGTATCACGACAACGATGGAAGGGGTCCTGTGAATGTGTAGCAATCATCTCTGCGTCTTCCGCCTCTGTTGTGACTCTTTGACGTGCTAACCGTGGAAGGTCTTGTAGTGCTTCATCGCCGCCAGCTTCATATCTTTGCACCCATAAGTAAATTGTTTGCCTCTGAAAGTGAATTTAACAAAGTCGTGATAGGAGTCTGTAGTGATATAGTATCATTAGTTAGAAATTGAACGCCGAACGATCAACTTATCTTTTTCTATATAAAGAACAAAGATGTTATTTATTGAAATCACTTACTTGCACTCCTGTTTCTCGAGCAATCTCGGCCACACGCATCCCAATCTCTTTAAGGGCTACTATTCTTGTTCTGTCCCTTAAAGTTAGACGGGGAGGCACTTTCAAACGTGAATTAACCAAATCGCAACATCAATCGGAAATAAATCGACAAATTTAATATATTTGAAATTTAATGTCGATTGTCAATATTGACATCGTATCAACAATAAAAGAAAAAATACTGTTTCAAAACTCTTTTGCCCGCGTAACTTACACATACGCATAGGACACACACACATTCGCATTCTAGTTCGACTCTCTTTCATGCAATATTTCAGATTTCTGAAGTGTATAGCTAGATGTGTTGCTGTGTGTACCTACTTACTGAATACAACAACCAAAGTAAGCATATACAGCGTGTAAGATGAAACGATGGTTTTAGACCATATCGTGAACTGAAATGAAGTGCAAGTTTTTGACATTGACCTTTCTACTGTTTTCCAATTCGGAATAAGGGTCTGAATCCAGGGGTTTAGTCTTCGCGGCTGTGTTCCTGCCACTCTGTATAACGTTAACAATAAACAATCGAACTATCGTTCTATAACATTACACATTTCTGACACCAAGCCATGAACCATATTTAATGAAAACCTGAGAAGGTCAGCCATTGTCTCTGCATGGGTCGGGCCAAAATCCTTACAGTTGTTGGGCGATTCAAACACTGCAGTCCACTCTTCTTCCTCAGCTGTGCAGTTACAAACACGCGTCCCGCGTGATATTAAAAAAAATTGTTTGCATTTTAACAATATTTGGAACTTTTCCGAAGTCTTTTCGAGGACAACCAGGAAATACGCAAATGCCTTCGACTTCTGACGTCCGCACTAATCGGTGGTAGTAATTGTTTCCAACGCAGATATCCGACATTTTGCTGTTTTTTTGTATTCTTGAGCAGTAAGTAATTCATTTGCTAGAACACATAAGTTTCCTCTATATGTCACATTAATCATTTCATGACATGAATGCATGATATGACAAACTTGTAAATATTTTAAAAGTATAAGATGAACACACATTAAGAAGTTAGATACACTGCTCGGAGAACCTTCTTGGTTTTGTAGTAAGAACAGCCATTTCTTCGTACAGAACCGGGTAATGTAGGAAGAATATATACTTCTAAATTTCTTCGTACATTACTCGGTTTTGTACGAAGAATATTTTTTCTGTGTACAATACTAGTAATGTAACTCAGTAATGTACGAAGAAAAAGGGGATATTTCACATCGCTTTCTTTCATAGTAGCGAACTTTCACATAGCTTTCTTTCAAAATCGCAAATTTGCACATCGTGTTCTTTCATAGTAGCGATTCTTCAGATATTTTATTCGAAACTCGATTTTTTACACGTTGATGTTTTACTATTACTATTATTAGAGTTGTTGTAGGTCACTTTTAATCACCTTAAAACAATAATGTAATCCGATAATACTGGCGATTCTTCATTCATGTTTTATTATTTAGAGTTTTTTATAAAAGTGAAATCAAATTAATCGTTACGAGTGACAAAATTAAAAAGTGAAATATCCGCTAGCCATGTGTGTGGGTTATGTGTTTTTATTTCTGTTTACGTTTGACATCCTGTAATCCTTTCAGTTTATATTCATGGATGTATACGTACACAAAAGTTACTAAAGAAACATACTTTTAGTATTTGGATACGAACTAGATGGCTTTATCTCCGATTTTAAACTCGGTGGAAGTCACTGGGTAGTTTAGGGATTTTTCCTACACATCGCAATTATAATATAAGCTTATATTTAGGTTAGGATAAGGATGCGACCACACCGGAGCTTAACGGTGCGTAAATTACGGTTCGTCAAAATGTAATTAGTATGACCCATTCTTTTGTTTACGCAACGACACAGTGTTTTACGCGTCGTTATGGTTACTTAACCCTAGCACATCCGTTCGTGACAGCGTAAGTACTTACACGAATGGCGGCGTCGCCCGACATCAAAGGCGTTTCACTACTTACTGTAGGGAATTTTATTGTAATACTGTAAATACGGGTGGGACCGCGGATTCAGCTTATCCAAAATAACTTCTAAACTAATCAAAACCAATAATAATCAATAATTATTTATAATTATCGGTGCCTGGTTCATAACACTCATCCATCCTTCGTAGATTTTCATGTCTGGAAAATGAGCCCCGGCCACGCATTTACCAACATAGTGGCTCCCTTCGCGAATAGGTATGGGATATTTCATAACTTTCGGCATGTTCCCAAATGGCTTGACATAAGTAAAAAAACAGCCGGTATTTTTGCTGTTGTAAAAGTATTTTTGAAAGCGTTTATTGCCGTTTATTATTTTCTAATAACCCGTTGCTCCCTTTATCATCATTGCATGGTGTAGGGTGGTGAAAAAGGCCAGGGAGCAACTTTAAACGTTCCATAACAACAACAAAAAAATCATTTTTATGTAGTCCTTACAATTTGGGCCAGTAAAAATAAAAAGTTTCTGGAATTTCTACGTTTCTCGAAAACACATTTGCCGTTGCTTTGGTTGCGTGCACGGTAAAGGGCATCCCTTTTTTATGAAAAGGTGGAAGTTTGCGTACTCCTCCGACATGAACTGTCGCATTTCTTGCTCGTACATCTCCGGTATTGGTCTATAGTCCTCTTTTAACTTCCCTTTTAAGCAAATTAGTTTTTCCTCTACATCAATACTTTCGTAATCAGGGATACAAACATGAAACATTTCACCTAAGTTTCAATCAGTTAGATAAAAACAAAAAGAAGAAGATACGTTAAGGTAATATAATTTTATTTAAGTCAGTTGTCCGGCCGTCACTGATTTGTCAACACGTGCCATGCCAAGCGATTAAAAGTGAAAAACATACCGCATTGCGCATTTTAAATTGCTTCAACAGCATAAAACATAAAAACAAATCACACGGGATCACATTTCATTCTTAAGTACAAATAAAGCAATTTTTTTATTTTTTTTAAGCAATATTACGTAATTATTTAAATTTTTGGCCCCCATGTTTGAGCGAGTGAGATACGTCATCTTCGTTATTGCGAGATATAATTATGAGCGTGACGCGTCACACTTACCCGCACGATTAGTCAGCGAGAAAAGCAGAATGAAACTGCTTTAACTAGAGCTCGTAAACTGTATGAACAAGTCTTGACGAAACATGGATGCGTCGTAATGGACGACGACACTTATGTCGTAGCAGACTTTAAGCAGCTGCCTGGCCAGGAATTCTACACAATATCTGATAAAACAAGCTTAGTAACAGATAAATCTAAGAAAAAGAAGAAATGTAAATTCCCAAAAAAAAAACTTGGTTTGGCAAGCCTTGTGTTCATGCGGCCGAAAAAGTTAAAGTTTCATATCCACGGGGACAAAAAATATATGTAAAAGAATGCCTTACATAACGTGTTTTGCCATTTATACGGAGTCACACTAAGCACTTTGGCCTGATCTGCCATGGAAATTGGTGTGGTAATTGTTCCAAAATTGATGAATCTACTAAGAATAAGAATAATAAGAACTTAGAATAGTACCAAAAACGATAAGACAAACGGTGGTGATGAATGCAAAACTAATTTTTTCTTAATACACTGGTAAAGATCTCAGCCTGTTTATGCAAAATGTGGTTACGGAATTATCGAATAGTTTTTTTTTTGGGTTTTGTTTCTGTAGCTATGCCTACCCCTCTCTTGGAATGAAGGCGTGACATTATGTATGTGTATGTATGTATTTTTATTTCGTGAGAAAATATACACCCCAATCTTTTCTAATATATTTTGACGTAACTATTCCAACTTCCTTTTTTATTTACCAGCCCGCATGCCAGTATAAAACTATAGCTTATTAATATAAATGAAACCATGTTGTTTGGTTCGATCATACAATAATGTATACATTTCACATTTAACGCTTCAAAAATACCCGAATTCCCATACAAACTTCTAGCGCCCCTTTCCCAAGACGCTGAAAGTTTTTTTTTATTGTAAGAACCACCATTTTGCAGGTTTCTCATTTCAAAATGGCTCGCTTACTAACTTCTACTCCCCATTTTTACTACTTAAGCGGTAGTTTTTTCCAAAATCACCAAAAGGTATTTATTTTATTTATAAGCAGTAGCCTAAATACCAATTTCCACATTTCTCACTTCAAATATAACCACTCAAACTTTTACCCTCATTTTGTTACCTTATGGGTAGTTTTTCCTAAATCGCCAAAACTAATATTTTTTATTGAGAAGCAGTAGCAGCAACATCAATATTAACGGCCTAACTAGAAAACTAGAAGACTTCCATATAATCTTCAACCATTTTTCACCCCCTTAAGGGTTGATTTTCGAAAAATCCTTTGTTATTCCACGAATTCCGTCTTGAAAACAACACCTGTGAAAAATCGCCTTCTAGGTCCAACAATATTAGTTTACAGTCCACAATTATTATTATGTTATTTATCTAGATATATCTTTCTCTCTTTACATAATATGTAAAATCCAGTACCTAGGTAAATAATAGTAAAATCTCCTAGATTTTACATATTATGGTCCTCAAACTCGCCGAAATATGCAACCAATTTCCGACGTCGTCGCGAATCCGCGACCCTGGACTGGACTTCATGATGTTTTCCTTCACTAAGCCCGTCGGGGCCACAGCGCTGTTGAAAGCATCTTCAACCGCCTATCTTCGATGAAATTTAAAGCTGCTGTTCGACGAGCTTTTTTATGGCCTGTTGGATTGCGCCCAAAACGACTAAACAAGGGGAATTTTCACAAATTGAGAGCTCTTAAAAGCGGGGGAATAATTCGGAGTTATACACAGTAAGTAAATCAAGATTGGACCTCTACCTACCAGACGTCTCAGCCTCGGATAGCATAACTGTGAGATCTTTCCGATTTCCTTCCTATAACCTCCTTAAAATATAATAAACAAATTAATTACAAAATCTTATAACCGTTAAAACAGCCTTAGCTTGCTTAAAACAGCCGACGTGTGATAGTTTATGATTGCTTCGGTCAAGTATAGGTAAATAAAATAATTTATAATTGGATTTTCTTTCAGTCGTTTATAATCTTTATTATACAAAATTTAATTATTATTTTGAATTTATTAGAATAATATCTTATTTGCCTTTATTACCATCGCATTTAATTGTATTGTTATTAATGTTGGTATACATTTATTCATATTGCCATACATATATGTAGCTCCTGAAATTTTCAAAGAGCAATTTTAGTAAAAATTAAACGTGTCAAACGCACAAATTTAAGTTTTTTTTGCTTCCTAGCTTTGCATCCCAACAAAATGGCTAGCGTGGAAAAATGTAGAGAATCCATTAAAAACGGGCAACTGTTAAAACTAAGGTTACATAATTTGATACTTCACTACAGCAACGAGTTGTGAACAAAAGGCTAAGTAAAGTTTTTGGAAGAGATGAAAATTATATTTTTTTTCGATAGTCGTAATCCTAAAGATTTTATTTTTATTTCCTCTAATATTTTAGAAATATTTTTTTAGTTATGGAGTTGACATTTGTAAACTTTAATGGCCGACAAGCTTGTTGCCTTTGTACTTAGTAAAAGAGAAAAAAAACTGTCACTTCTATATCTGTCATTGTCAAGTCAAATCAAAGTAAACAAACGATTCAATTCAACGGCTCTTTTCTGTTTGCTTTCGTATCATGTGATCAGTGTTTTTAGAAATATTCAGACAGTGAAGTGCCCACCATTCCTCTCTATTGATTTCTAGGTTCTTGACATCTTGATACGACACGACCTCAGTTATTCTTGCCAAATTCAATGTTTTAATTTATAGCTAATTATATCCTCGTACTCGTACTACGAGTAGGTATATACTCGTACTATGGAAATCGAGTATTGAAATGAACTTTTGCCTAAATATTGAGTAAATAACCGGGTTTAAACGTTTTTACGCCCTCCTGTAAAGTTACACTTTTCGAGTTTAACCTTTAGTAGTATGTAGTTTACTGCTTCTACGGCAGTCAACAGCCCCTCCTGCGGAGCAGATTTTTTTGGGCGTTTTTATTAGCAAAAGGTTTACTGTCTGTACGGCGGGGCTGTTTTATTTTTGTGGCTTTATAAAAAAAAAACAACCTTAACCTAACCGACTGGTCATTTAATATTGATGTGTACGATAGGTACCATTGTTGTTTTTTTTTTTCTTAAATAGAATACAATAAGAGTTTTGGTGCGTATTTCAGTTTTTGCCTCCATTCCCACGCATTATTTGCGTTAATTTATGTTGAACACGGCAATATTTTGTGCGGTAAGGTTAGCATGGGTCGTGAGAATAAAAATAATAGATGAAGTATATTTAAAACGATAAATATCTTTATATACTACGAAATGTCTTGGTTTCTTTATTTATTACCGATTAAAATCAAGAGGCTCTAAAGTTAAGCTAGTTTAAACGTGTAGCATTCCTAATTTGGATTAGAAAAAACGCCTGGGCCAAACCCTTGGTGCACCAGACCGCACCAGTGACGCCTCGCGTGCAACCTCCTGCGGTGCAACCGAGGCCGTCACCTTCCCGCACTGCTTCCAACTTTGTGGACTTCTCGTCGGACTTCGCAGTGGTCAGTGACTTCGCCAATGCTTTCGACTTTGACGAAATCACGCAGCTCGCTGCGAAGCTCCGAAATGCGAAGGACCCAAAGGAGTGCCTTTTCATCGCGTACGATCATCGTCACCTGTTTGACGCTCTTCGCGCCTATACGGGTAGGAAATAGTTTATCCTTTTAATGGATACCACACCACAAAGGTATAAGCCTTGTGCGCTAGACATTGGCTATTTCAACGCCAATGGCTTGCGAGACCAACGGTGCGAGGTGGCGGATTTCCTCCGCACTCGCCAGTTGGACATTATTTTAGTTCAAGAGACCTTTCTTAAGCCAGCTAGTCGCGACCTCAAGGTCGCGAATTACAATATAGTTAGGAACGATAGGGCAACCTCTTTTGGAGGCACCTTAGTGTACTATAAACGATCTTTGGATTGTATTCCTCTGGCGCCGCCCCCACTGACTAACATGGAAGTGTCAGTCTGCCGCGTGGCGATGTCCGGTCACAGGCCGATCGTCATCGCGTCAGTTTACCTTTCACCAACGAAAGACTTACTTCTGACCGACGTACAAGCCTTACTTAGTATGGGTGACTCGGTCCTTCTGGCCGGGGATCTCAACGCGAAGCATATCCGTTGGAACTGTAGGGTTAGTAACCAAAACGGCAGGAGGCTCGATCGGATAATCGAAGTTTTGAACTTTGATATCATTGCGCCTATGGAGGCGACTCACTACCCCTTCAATCCCGCGCATCAACCTGACATACTGGACATTGCTCTTCTAAAGAACGTAGCCCTGAGGCTGCGTTCTATAGAGGTGGCTCACGAACTCGACTCCGACCACAGGCCGGTTATTTTACAACTCGGTCTCCCCTCTTCTACCGGTCCCCCCCTCACCAAGTCTTATCATAGACTGGAAGAGGTTGGGACGGGCTCTCGCTAACGTAGAGTCAGACACCTTCAAATCGATCCCTGACAATATTACCACAACAGACGAGACCGACGCGGCAATCGAGGCCTTCTCTAACCATCTCACCACTGCTATCAGTCAGTCCTCCAAGCGTGTCCCGGTCGAGGGCGACCGACGCTGGGACCTGCCGGAGGACGTGAGATCGTTAAAGACGGCCAAAAATGCCGCACAAAGAGCCTATGACTCCTATCCTACCGACGAAAACCGTTCTCAGATGCGCTATCTTCAACGCGAGTTGAAACGGCGTATATCTGAGCTCCGGCGAGGTCGTTGGGATAGTTTGCTCGAGGAGATACAGCCCAGTCATCTGGCCTACTAGAAACTGGCTAGATCTCTCAAGTCGGAGAACGTAGCTTCTATGCCCCCTTTGGATCGTTCTGATCACCCGACCCCAGCCTTCGATGACGACGAGAAGGCCGAATGCCTGGCGGTTAATCTCGAGAGAACCAATGTTCGCCCAGCCTCAATCCCATCGACCCGATCCACCTGGACATGGTGCTGAACGAGGTTGAGAGGCGTGGGCAGTCTGCCCCCGTAGATACCGTAAAAGTAGTTTATCTGTTAGAGGTCAAAGAACTGGTTAGGGCACTTAAAGTTAAAAAGTCTCCGGGAGCTGACGGCATTCCTAACCGAGTCCTGAAGCTGCTGCCCGAAGTGTTACTCACCAATTTGGTAGTAATATTTAATGTAGCTCTTGAGAATGCTCACTTTCCAGCCTCCTGGAAAGCCGCCGATGTTATCGGTATTCACAAGCCGGGCAAACCCCGCAGTAGTGCTAGCAGTTATCGCCCCATCAGTCTCCTAAAGACACTTGGTAAGCTATTCGAGCGTGTCATCCTAGCCCGGATTTGGGATCATATATCCGCATCGGGCTGTCTTATCGACGAGCAATTTGGCTTTCGAGCCAGGCACTCTTGCGTCCAACAGGTGTACCGTCTGACGGAGCACATCCAACGGACGATTAGCAATAGAGCCCCGACGGGTGCGATCTTCCTCGACGTGGCGAAAGCTTTCGACAAAGTCTGGCATGAGGGCTTGATCTACAAGCTCTATGCCCTAGACCTACCCGACCGACTTGTACTCATAATACAAGATTTCCTTACGAACCGCACCTTTCGCTACAGAGTGGAGGGCTCGTACTCGTCTCCCCATCCGATCAGAGCCGGAGTCCCGCAGGGCTCTGTTCTCTCCCCAATTCTCTTTTCGTTGTTCACAAACGATATACATAGAGTTCCGCATGTTCATTATGCACTTTTTGCTGATGACACCGCCATCTATACGACTTCTATCCGCCCCTCGGTTCTACACGGTCGCCTCCAGGACGCCATCAACGAGTTAGGTCGTTGGTTTAGGCTCTGGAGGATCGAAGTGAATCCGGAGAAAAGCGCCGCTGTGCTTTTTTGCCGGAAACTCAGTCTCAGTTGGTTAGGTCCCTCCTACAATTCTATTTGACTCTACGATAGTCCCATTCCGTGGGCTAACGAGGTCAAATATCTAGGGGTCACCCTAGATCGTCGATTGCTTTTCCGGCAACACATTAGGCGTGTCCGGAATCGCGCGGCCTTCATTCTAGGCCGTCTCTATCCGTTGTTGAACAAACGCAGTAAGCTGTCGCTTAGAAATAAGATGACAATTTACAAGACGTGCGTTCGCCCCATACTAACTTACGCTAGTGTGGTCTTCGCTCATGCGAACTCGACTGCTCTGTACCAATTCCAGGTGCTGCAGAATCGATTCTTGCGCAGAGCCGCGGGTGCTCCGTGGTTCATGCGCAACTTAGATCTTCACGACAACCTCGGTCTTCCAACCGTGGCCAAGTTTATGAAGGATGCCTCTCGGCGATTCTTCAATAACGCTCCTCACCATCCTAACCCCTTATTACGCGATGCCGTAAATTACGTCCCGCTCGTGGGCGTATCCTCTCGGAACAGGCGTCCCCGACACGTCCTGACCGACACCGATGACACTATCACGGCTGCCCTCGCAGCCCGCGAAGATATTCGTCGCCCAACCGTCTCACAGGGCAACACCAGCTTAGATCCATACACACCACAACGTTTCCGTTCGCGGCGGAGGCGTCGGCGTCCCCCGGCTCACCCTACACGTGGGCGACCCCACTTTGCACCGGTACCGGTACCGGTTAACTCACATAATCGACACCCAGATGGAGTTTCTTGACGCTTCTTCTCAGTCTGGTCTAACGTAAAATTTCCGAAGCGTATTGTAGCATAAAACCAATTCGATTGAAATTCTCCCCTAGCGTCCTAAGTCCGAGGTCGGCCCAATAGGGGCGCCCTTAGGCATGCTAGTGTAAAACCCACTTAGCGTGGACTCCCATCAGGAGTCCGCCCTCTCTCCGGCGAAGTAGTCAAAGCCATCAGAGGCTAACTACGTAGGTTCCTCAAAAAAAAAAAAAAAAATATGGGACTGTCATTCGTACATATTGGTCTGTCGGAAAACTGCGTTAAGTGCTCGTGTTGAAAGTCTCGTAGTGCCGTGTGCTGCGTGTATTGTTGAATGAATGAATTTATGAATGAATGAATGAATGAATGAATGATGAATCAATGATGAATTATTTGAGACACAACACAAACAACATTACAACTTGCTTAAAGCTAGAACAAAAAAGTAGGTAATACAGTTTTGAGTGTGGTCTCAAAAGGAGTCCACTCAGCATGTGTCAAGGCATGAGGTGCCTGGACGCTGATTTTCAGTGAATCCATTTAAACAGTACAAATACAAAACAAAACACAAATAACAAATAACACCAAGACACACACACACACAACAATACAAGAGATTTCAGCGAAGGTACAGTTTAATTGCGAAAAGCGAATTAGATAGATACTTATAGGTAAATAATTAAATAATGTGTTTAACAAGTTGGTATAGAAAAGTTAAAATAATATAAATAAATGTATATATATACAGCAGCATACAATAGTATTGTATATCGTCGGCTAGGCAGAAGACGTTTGTTCCATTAGCAGGTGGATTTTTATTTTGTTTTTAAAAGTTACCAGAGAACTAGAGTTTCTTATTGGTGGTGGAATGTTGTTCCAGCATCGCGTGGCATTGTTGCCGGTTTAAGTGTCTACGAGATAAAATGGAGGTAAGCTATATATGTATATATATATATATTTATATATATATATATATATATATATACATATTTCTATTTGTATTAAGCGTCTCATATATATTTTCTTCTTTTGTTTTAGGTTTCAAATGAGAACTCAGTTGAGTACACTATGAAAAGTTATTATTATGCAAATCTGAGTGAGGATGAAACCCAAGACCCAAAACCACTTAAAATCCGAACCTCAAAACGAAACAATAATATTGATGTGTTTTTTGATAAGCCTAAGAAGAAACTGGCTATCGAATATTACTCGACAGTTGCACAGTCTTCAAATGGAGGTACCAATTATATATCTGCTCGCGTAGATGATGTTTCAAAGACCACTCATCTCGTTAAAATTGACATCTATGATACCAAAAAGTTGCGAGGGATTCCAAACGATCAACACTGGAAATTTGCGGATGCTAAGATCAAATATTACGTCCAAAGTGAAGACGATGATTATTATTATAACACAAAAGAATTAAGTTACAAGATCACCAAACAAATTGCAGGCAGAGATCAGTGTAAAAAAATATTGCATCGACGCAAAGAAATAAAAAAAGCATAAATCACTTCCCACGCTCCACCCACATCGCAACCCCCCACCAACGAACAAATGATTTTTGGACCGTCTATAAACTACGCAAAACAAACCATACCGTATCACAACAATCTTAGAACGAACATCCGAAGTCAGACACTGCAAAATGGATCTGCAAAAGTCGCTCTACGATGAAGACCCTTACGAGCGTTGTCAGGACGTGTCAGAACTTAATAAGTCCGTTTTCGATAATGAACTCTATCAACGCTGTAAAGAAGTCGAGAATCAGTCTCAGTTGTAAGTATTTTTTATATTTTCAACAAGTTTTGACTTGTTTAGTTTTGATTTTTATCCGGCAGTGGGGAGGCGAGGCCAATATAAGCAGCATTCTTAACAAAAAAATTATAGTATTCACCATTATCATGTCGTTAGCTAGTGAAAATATTACAATGTTTAGCAAATCAGTGTTATTAAAATGTTTTCATTAATATTTAAGATTGTGGTTTATCAGTGGTAAACTCGATGCAACAATCGCTAGTGATCCTGATATTAAACCATATATCACCCCATGTATCGGACACTTTACCGCTGTGCCATCGTTAACTTCGGATTACGATGAAATAGATGGTGTATGTATTACCTATGGAAGCGTATTGTGCCATTTGTCAATTACATAAATCAGGTACCTATTGCTGTCCCTTAAGTGACTATTCATATCGTATCATTGTATAAATATAAAACCTGCAATCGGAACGTGTCCAGAAGGTACTATGCCCAGCATTTAAGGAGTAATATTCATAAAAAAATATTGTATTAAATTTAAACATTCTAACCCCAATGTAGAATTGATTGAAGCTGCATTTGGAAATAGGTTATTAACTTATAGGATAGTGTCAGAACAAGAAAAAAATTACCTTGAATTTGAAACGCCTGAACTTTTTTTTGATGACGAGACTATAAATCAACTAACTATTTTTAAGGTTAGTTTTATACTGAATGCAGAATTTATACAAGAATCGAAAGGTATCAACAATTTTTTCGATTTTAATGTTTAGAGTTGGACCGTTAGCAAAGGTGATTACTAATAAGATTTCAAATTTTGAAAAAAAAGATAGTTGATGGAGTCTTAAACATATAAAATACCTAGACTTGAACATTAATAAATTTAATCCATTGCGTGGTTCTTCATACATCGATTTACCCTATGATATAAAAACCAAAAAAGCAATTATTAACGTGCAAAACTATGACCACGAATGTTTCAAATGGGCACTACTTTCAGCGTTGTATCCAGTTAAGGATAGTTCACAGAGAGTATCTTCTTATATTACACATCAAAACAAATTAAAGTTTGCAGATATACCATTTCCAGTTAAATTGACAGATATTCATAAACAGTGTTCGGAATTTTCACGACAAAACAAAAGACTGTCGCAAATTTACTAGGTTAAGAAATAATTTTTCATCGATATCGATAGTAAAATAAATAATGGTCCACCAAATAAATATAAGTATATTATAAAATACATTAGGTTTGTGTAAAGTTATATCGAAACAGATTTAATTTCTTCTTCAAAATCCACATCAGTACACACAGCAGCACATGCCATTTTATTTGGTTTCTGATAGTGATAAGAGTAGATAGTCATTAAATGTTCGACGTTCTCTGGGAGTAAATTATCACTATAAAGCCATTTATGTACACTGAATGATCGTTCCACTTCACTCGACGTCAAAGGGGCAAATTTGTAAAATTCATTGTAGGCGGTTTGTTGTTCAGGTTTAGTAAGTTTTTCTGCTATTTCTCGTAAATTGTCGTAATCAGGATTTCGGTCTAAAACAGCTTCAAATTTCCGCATCACCGGTAAAAGTTCGCTCCAATTTAAGTAGCAACGAACGGTGTCCAATATTATGAAAGATTCCGTAAAGGACAAAGTCGAACATTCCAATAGTTTTATTGCAGAGGCTATAACTTCGTAGTAGTCCCGAATGAAATGTAGTTCTTGTGGTAGTTTTCTCTTTCGGAAACATTTTTTTGCTGTTCTTATGGCTAACGATTCATTAGCAAGTATGGAGACGATGTCTCGTATTTGCTCATAGTATTGAGCATAATAGACCGCTCCATTTATCCAAGTACCCCACCTGGTGATTGTGGGCTCAGGTGGTAAAGGAATGGAAGGGTATTTTTCCTTAAAAAGTCGTACACGTTCAGGAGATTTCAAGAAAATCTTTTTACATTAGAGATCAACATGTCTACATTTTTAAAGTTATCTCGCACCTCTTCCGCCACTCGATGCAGACCATGTGTTAAACATGTTATGTGTTTCATGCGTGGAAATGTTGTTTTTAAAATACGACCAGCTTTCAGCATATAAGCGGCACTATCAGTGCAAAGTAGAAGAACATTATTTACGTTATTTTGAAAAGATTCTTGAAACAAAAATTGAAATTGGTTTTTTATTAACTTATTAGCTACTGCTTCTCCATTGACTTTATCTAAAACCTTAGACCCCAAGAGATAAAATTGTTGAGAAAATTGTTTTTGCAAAGATCTGATCACCACGTTTGTCACACATTTTCCCATAAAATCTGGTGTTTCGTCTACAGATACCTACAAGTAATTGTTTATATTTATTTCCTTTATACTCTGAATGGTGTATTTGTATACAACATTCAAATAAACTTTCCTCAATAAAGATTCGTCCGGTAGAGATGCTTTTGTGCAGTCGCAGCATAAGTATTTATTAAAGAAATTTCGAAAGTTAGTGTTGTTAACCGTTGACCAGGGTATGTTGCAGGAAATCAGAAAAATAATTAAATCGTAATAAAATCGTCAATGAGGTGGTATAGTCGCTATATTTCACCTCTTTACTACTCAAATTCGGCAAAGGCAAAAGGACGGGTTATTCAATATTTTCATTAAAAACAAGATGTCGTTAAGGCTTAAATAATAAGTTTTACACTGAATAATCTGTGAATTACTGTTTTTTTTTTGCATATTATTTTAAATTATAAAATATTCCATAGTAATTCTCGATATCGATGAAAAATTATTTCTTACCCTAGTAAATTTGCGACAGTCTTTTGTTTTGCCGTGAAAATTCCGAACACTGATAATTATTATCTATAAAGAGCATGTTAAAATTAAGTTTAGAATAGAAAATTAATCTAAGTTATGTAGTTTTTCGTGTATTTCGTATGGTTTGGGTAAAAATGTAGATTTAATGATTATGATAAGTTTATTGCGTAGACTGTTTTTTATTTGAATAAGAAGTGTGCTTTTGAATAAAAAATGAATTTCTGTTGAAAGTAAAACAGTTTTATTTTCCTATTTATTCATTCTTATAAAATGATATATATACATTCATATTTTCAAATTTGCTTTATTTAGTTCGTAAAGCTTAAAGAGGAAAGACAGTTTTTTGTAATGAACCATTTTATCCACCCATTTACGGCCATTATTGCAAAAAAAATTGAAAAATGTAGGCCAAATGTGTAATAAAGAATTTGGTCAAGTACTCTGGTGCTATGATGAAATGCAATCACTATAATTTGAATGGTATTGATTAAGTTCAAGGTATCCCCGATTTAAGTATGTTTGATGGAAAGCAACCTAAACTCCTTATAATCGATGATTTAATGAGAGAATCAGATGGTCGCATTGTTGATATTTTTACTAAAGATAGTCATCACAGAAATTTAAGCGTGTTTTATATAACACAAAATTTATTTCGTCAAGGAAGAGGACAACGTGATATATCTTTGAACACTTCCTACATTGTTTATTTTAAAAATCCCAGAGATAAAACCCAAATACGCTACTTGTCACGACAAGTTTATCCAGAAAATTCAAAATTAGTTGAAGAAGCCTACAAAGATGCAACTATGTCAGCACATGGTTACCTGATGATCGATTTGAAACAAAACACTGATGATATATGCCGTTTTAAAACTAAAGTATTTCCATTTGATAGATGTTGTACGGTATACATTCCTAAAAAAGGGTTTAAATATGATAAAAATCGGCCAGTTTTGGTCAGTTCTAAATGATGCCTGACAGAGTAACCACATATCAACATTTACTTTGCATACACTAAAACCAAAATATAATAAAGCTTTACTAAAAGCTTGTGATGAAGATGAAATAAACATTACTTGTGAGTGTATTTTTAACGTTTTAAAAGGAAAAGTTCCATTAGACAATACAGACAAAACTAAATTAAATAAACATAAAAATATATTACGTAAATTAGTTTCTAAGGGGAAAAAGACATTAAGGAAAACTATTGTTGTTCAAAAAGGTGGTGCGTTTTTACCAATTATTTTGGGGGCTGCTTTAAGTAGTTTGTTTAGCTCACTGACGTAGTTAAAATGGAGAACACGAAAAAAATGATTTTAGTAGAACCAGATTTTATTGAGAAGCTTAAACACAATGACAATGCACCTTAAAATTCTTACCCCCTTACTTATGAACGTGGAATAAGCTTGGAATAGTTTATGCCATGCTTTGACCTTATCTGTAATTGTGACATTTGCATCTGACAGAAAGTGACAAAGCATGGCATAAACTATTCCAAGCTTATTTCACGTTCATAAGTAAGAGGGTTAATCTCGTTTAGAAGAGAAGATGCAAAAAATACTTAAATAGAAGATCGTGAAAAATGGGCATTATATTCTCAAGCATTGCAACGTTTTTTGCATTTCACTGAAACAGATCGGAAACCGTTCAAGGTACCAATCATGTCCGATGATATAAATAATCTTCATGAAGAGTACGAGAAATGCATGGTTAAAAAGGAAGAAAATGAATATAATACGAAAGAGAGAGACGTTTTAATCCTATCATAAAAAAGTTCAGGCGTTACAAATTCAAGGTAATTTTTTTTCTTGTTCTGAGACTATCCTATAAGTTAATAACCTATTTCCAAATGCAGCTTCAATCAATTCTACATTGGGGTTAGAATGTTTAAATTTAATACAATATTTTTTATGAATATTACTCCTTAAATGCTGGGCATAGTACCTTCTGGACACGTTCCGATTGCAGGTTTTGCACTCGACAGTATCACCAACAACAGGAGTAGGCGGTGACTCAACTGTGGCCGTTGACGGTTGCTGCGACCGGAAGTCTTGTATTAATTCTGCTGAAGTAGATGGAGGATCACGAGGTTATTCTGATACACGCTTTGTTTTGACTTCACGTGTTACATTCCTGAAAATAAAACGAAAATAAAGGTATAAATATACAATGATAAGATATGAATAGTCACTTAAGGGACAGCAATAGGTACCTGATTTATGTAATTGACAAATAGCACAATACGCCTCCATAGGTAATACGAGGGCTGCTACTTATGTAACCGGAATAGAAAAAAATAACAAACGTATATGACTAAATATGGTTTTATTGTTTTTCAAAATATTCTCCCTTATGATCGATGCACTTTTGCATACGTTGAAACCAATTTTTAAAACATTTTTTCCACTCTGACTGAGGTATCTCCGAAACGTGCTGTTTGAACGCGTCGACTGCACCTTCCCGGTCGAAAATCGTTGACCACGTAATTTTTTCTTTACATTTGGGAATAAATAGAAATCATTGGGTGCCAAATCAGGGCTGTACGGCGGATGACCCGTTAATTCTGTATTTTGACCTTCCAAAAATCGAGTCGTTTCGCGTGATGTATGACAGCTGGCATTGTCATGGTGAAGAACGATTCTGCGTCGCTGGTTGTTTTTACGTATTTCTTCAAATACCTCTGGCAAACAAATGGTCGTTTACCATTCTGAATTAACCGTTTTACGATTCTCTAGTGGCACTGTAGCCACATGGCCATTAATACCGAAAAAGCAGGCGACCATTTGCTTCAAGGTGCTTTTTGCACGAGTTACTTTCGTAGGGTTCGGCTCATTTTGAAACACCCACACTGTTGATTGTTGTTTAGTTTCCGGATCATACGCATAGATCCAGGATTCGTCACCTGTGTAGATATTATAAACAGCTTATTGAGTCACCACGGATATATTTTTTTTACATTTTCTTGCATCATTCGACGCGAGCCTCTTTTTGATCCTTAGTTAAATTGTGAGGGATCCAACGAGAACAATTTTTTTTACAGCTAAATGATCATGTAATATCTTATTAAGGCTCGTCATACATATGCCCAGAGTCGCCTCTATCTTGCGATATGTAACATGACGGTCATGCATTATAAGTTTTCGCACAGCTTCAATATTTTGTGGTACAACGACCGATTTCGGGCGACCTTCCTTAACGTAACGTAAGCAAACTACGTCCACGATTGAACCCACTAAACCAGTGGTACACAGTGCTTTTCGATGGAGCTTCATCACCAAAAGTCGAAGTTAATTGATCTATGCACTGTTGTTGCGTTAAACCACGCCGAAAATCATAATAAATCATAGCACGAATATTTTTACGAGTGAGTTCCATTCTTGCAGCGAGATGACATTTTGATCCCGCCAAAAACAAAAGACTAGCGTACATAAGAATAAAAAATATAGCGGCCAGTATTAAAAAAAGGTCAAATTTTACCATGGAGGTCAGATATAACGTTTATAAATGTTGGAATCCCAGATTCCGGATACATAAGTAGCCGCCCTCGTACACCATCTATTTCATCGTAATCCGAAGTTAACGATGGCACAGCGGTAAGTAAAGTGTCCGATACATGGGGTGATATATGGTTTAATATCAGGATCACTAGCGATTGTTGCATCGAGTTTACCACTGATAAACCACAATCTTAAATATTAATGAAAACATTTTAATAACACTGATTTGCTAAACATTGTAATATTTTCACTAGCTAACGACATGATAATGGTGAATACTATAATTTTTTTGTTCAGAATGCTGCTTATATTGGCCTCGCCTCCCAACTGCCGGATAAAAATCAAAACTAAACTAGTCAAAACTTGTTGAAAATATAAAAAATACTTACAACTGAGACTGATTCTCGACTTCTTCACAGCGTTGATAGAGTTCATTATCGAAAACGGACTTATTAAGTTCTGACACGTCCTGACAACGCTCGTAAAGGTCTTCATCGTAGAGCGAGTTTTGTAGATCCATTTTGCAGTGTCTGACTTCGGATGTTCGTTCTAAGATAGTTGAGATACGGTATGGTTTGTTTTGCGTAGCTTATATACGGTCCAAAAATCATTTGTTCGTTGGTGGAGGGTTGCGATGTGGGCGGAGCGTGGGAAGTGATTTACCTATGCTTTTTTTATTTCTTTGCGTCAATGCAATATTTTTTACACTGATCTCTGCCTGCAATTTGTTTGGTGATCTTGTAACTTAATTCTTTTGTGTTATAATAATAATCATCGTCTTCACTTTGGACGTAATATTTGATCTTAGCATCCACAAATTTCCAGTGTTGATCGTTTGGAATCCCTCGCAACTTTTTGGTATCATAGATGTCAATTTTAACGAGATGAGTGGTCTTTGAAACATCATCTACGCGAGAAGATATATAATTGGTACCTCCATTTGAAGACTGTGCAACTGTCGAGTAATATTCGATAGCCAGTTTCTTCTTAGGCTTATCAAAAAACACATCAATATTGTTGTTTCGTTTCGGGGTTCGGATTTTAAGTGGTTTTGGGTCTTGGATTTCATCCTCACTCAGATTTGCATAATAATAACTTTTCATAGTGTACTCAATTGAGTCCTCATTGGAAACCTAAAACAAAAGAAGAGAATATATATGAGACGCTTAATACAAATAGATATATATATATATATATATATATATATATATATAGCTTACCTCCATTTTATCTCGTAGACACAGATCTTCAAACTTAAACCCGGCAACAATGCCACGCGATGCTGGAACAACATTCCACTACCAATAAAAAACTCTAGTTCTCTGGTAACTTTTAAAAACAAAATAAAAATCCACCTGCTAATGGAACAAACGTCCTCTGCCTAGCCGACGATATACAATACTATTGTATGCTGCTGTATATATATACATTTATTTATATTATTTTAACTTTTCTATACCAACTTGTTAAACACATTATTTAATTATTTACCTATAAGTATCTATCTAATTCGCTTTTCGCAATTAAACTGTACCTTCGCTGAAATCTCTTGTATTGTTGTGTGTGTGTGTGTCTTGGTGTTATTTGTTATTTGTGTTTTGTTTTGTATTTGTACTGTTTAAATGGATTCACTGAAAATCAGCGTCCAGGCACCTCATGCCTTGACACATGCTGAGTGGACTCCTTTTGAGACCACACTCAAAACTGTATTAACTACTTTTTTTGTTCTAGCTTTAAGCAAGTTGTAATGTTGTTTGTGTTGTGTCTCAAATAAATCATCATTCATTCATCATTCATTCATTCATTCATTCATTCATTCATTCAACAATACACGCAGCACTTAACGCAGTTTTCCGACAGACCAATATGTACGAATGACAGTCCCATCAAGTTAAGCTCTGGTTTTATTAGAAAGCACACATACGCACTAACGTCGTGTATAAACAAAAAAATCTAAACAGACGCTTGTTGAATGTTGCATGATACGACACGTCGAAATTGGTTTTCTTAGCGGGCGATATATGGGGACCATCGAAGTTTTTTGTCAATTCAAATTAAAAATGCGTCTCGATTGAATGAACACCTGTTGGTTCCAAATATGACACGTTATAACTTGCTTGTTTATCGAATGTCTGTTAACCCTCGGAGTTTTTTCGAATCCAAATTAGGAATGCTACACGTTTAAACTAGCTTAACTTTAGAGCCTCTTGATTTTAATCGGTAATAAATAAAGAAACCAAGACATTTCGTAGTATATAAAGATATTTATCGTTTTAAATATACTTCATCTATTATTTTTATTCTCACGACCCATGCTAACATTACTGCACAAAATATTGCCGTGTTCAACATAAATTAACTCAAATAATGCGTGGGAATGGAGGCAAAAACTGAAATACGCACCAAAACTCTTATTGTATTCTATTTAAGAAAAAAAAAACAACAATGGTACCTATCGTACACATCAATATTAAATGACCAGTCGGTTAGGTTAAGGTTGTTTTTTTTATAAAGCCACAAAAATAAAACAGCCCCGCCGTACAGACAGTAAACCTTTTGCTAATAAAAACGCCCAAAAAAATCTGCTCCGCAGGAGGGGCTGTTAACTGCCGTAGAAGCAGTAAACTACATACTACTACCTTTTTATAATCGAGGTGCAGATATTATGTAGCAAACATTCTATTCTATTGAGAATGTTTAATATTCTTACGTTTCATGAACCACCGCAGCTACTCTTAACCTCCATCTTACTTTATATATCCTATTAATATTGTAAATGTAAAAGTTTGGATGGTTGGATGGATGGATGTTTGTTACTAAATCACGCCAGAACGGCTGAAAGGATCTATATCGAATTTGGCACACTGATAGATTATACTCTGGATAGCGATAAACGACTTTTACGCGGACGGAGTCACGGGAAACCACTTGTCAAACAAATACTGGCCTCTTGGTGGAAGAAACTTATCTAAATGCACTCTTCGAACCTGCATTCAATATCTTAAACTCAAAGGTGAACCTGTGCAACCCAAAACGGGTTACCTACCAAAAGAAAGGTTACATCTTAGATACCCTTTTCTTGAATCAATCACCGACTATGCAGCATCTATTTATTCTGTTAGCTGACCGCAAAGGTAGGGAATGTAGATTAGTAAAAGCGTGCATATGCATATCTATTTGTTTTTTGAAGTCGTCGAGTCGCTGCTGAAAATGGAATTGTCGCGTGAAAATTTAAGAGCTATGATTTATTACGACTTTAAAAGTGGATTATCACAAAAACAATGTGGAGACCGGATGATTGTTGCTTTTAGTAATGAAGCACCTTCAAAGACGACAATATACAGGTGGTATGCAGAATTTCAATGTGGCCGTCTATCCCTCACGGACGACGTGCGTGAAGGTCGACCAAACTGGCAGTCACGCAAGAAAACGTCGAAGCTGTGCGTCAGCTGATAAAGGAAGACCGACATGTGTCATATCGGGAGATTCAGGAGTGTTTGAGCATTGGAATAAGTCGGATACAAATCATTTTACAGGAACAATTAGGCGTGCGAAAGTTGTTTTTCCGTTGGATCCCTCACTTATTGTCTGAGGAGCAGAAAACGACTCGTGTCAATTGGTGCCTCCGAACTTTGAATAAATTCAACGGAGGAAGCTCAAATGCAGTTTTTAGCATTGTAGCCGGTGACGAGTGTTGGATATATGCATATGAGCCCGAAAATAAAAACCTATCTCGAGTATGGGTCTACGAAGATGAGCTCAAGCCGACAAAAGTTATTCGTTCTCGCAGCACGGCCAAAAAGATGGTGGCTACGTATGTCTCCAAATCGGGTCACGTGGCTACTATTCCTCTTGAAGATCTTAGAACAGTCAATGCCGATTGGTACACCACTATTTGTTTGCTGAGTATCTTTGCTGAACTCCGAAAAAAAAACCCTAGTCGCCGCATTATTCTTCACCACGACAATGCCAGCCCTCACACCGCTCGGAAAACAACTGAGTACCTGGACGGTGAAAAAGTCGAATTACTGGACCATCCTCCATACAGCCCCGACTTAAGCCCCAATGACTTCTTCACATTCCCCAAAATTAAGGATAAGTTGCGTGGTCAGCGGTTTAAGACGCCGGAAGCAGCAGTGGAGGCTTTTAAAATGGCCATTTTGTCGACCCCTACTTCAGACTTCAATAAGTGCTTTAATGACTGGTTTGATCGCATGGAAAAGTGCATAAAATATAAAGGAGAATACTTTGAAAAACAATAAAAGTACTTTTATTCAATTTAACTGCATATTTTTTTCTATTCCCGAAACTTTCAGTTTGACCCTCGTAGTTCCTCAAACAACACTTTTTCAATAGCTTTCTGAGCTCCAGCAGAGAACAAAATGGCGCAGGTCCAGATGATAACTGGCGGCTGGAACGATTGTCATAATCAAGGAAAAGAGTCTTCCAAGCCTAAAAGCTCGGCTTCGTCATGCGGCTGTAGTCGGGTTGAGACAGTATCGCAAGGGCAGCTGACGTCAAGACTAAAAGAGGGATCATTCGACGGGCAGTTGACATCATTTGTCCCCTTCCTGTTAATAATCTTGAAGAGACAAGATCTTCAACGCCAGGAGTATTCAAGTATGATAGCGACCCTGACACCTCGAATGCATGAAGGGGGGCGCGGGGCGCCTCGCTTGGACGAGCCACCCCCTTCCATTGAGGACTTCGCTTCGTATGGCCGTACGCTACGGTCATGCTATGCACGCGCCGTTTTTTACCACCCTTGTTAACGGTCCTTTTATCTACGATATAATTAGTTTACAGTCCAGTACTCTCGCTGGGTGTACTTATGACTGTATGTCCTTACTTCTTTTGATACTTATACTAAATTTATTTATTTAACTTATAATAATACTAGAATATTTTTGTTTACTTATCCTATTTATCACATGTATATGTTTAAACGTATTTCAATGTAATTTTTAAATTTATCTTCTGTCTCTTTAATTGTTATACGTTTAGCCATCTGCTGTTTTATTTCTCTCTCAATCGTGCAAAGATTAACTGGAAGAGATCCCTTAAAGGGATAAGTTCGCCTCTGTACATACCTTTTGTGTTTCTGCTTCGTTTTTTACTTTGTGATCTTTTGGTTGTCTACATACATAAATACGGGCAAGGGCATTTTATGTAATATTCTGATTGTTATGCCAGATGGTCTATTATGACCTACGAACGACGTCCAGCCGCGCAATCTCATCCACCTCCGGCACCCCAGTATATGTTGGAAAAATATATGATACGAAACAAGCTTGACGAGATCATGCAGGTATTTTAGTTTAGTCCTTGATAGCAAAATTCGCATGTGAACTTAGTGAAGCTTTTGCACGCAATATCATACAGTAGGCAGTTTAATATGATACGATGGTTGCAGGCGGGTGAAGTGAGTGATGCGGCAAGCTCTGCGCTGCTGGCGTGCTGCCAGCGACTGGCGACGGCCGGCGAGCTTGCGGGCGTCGCGCCAGCGATCTGCGCGGTCCGCCTGCGCGACGCCGTCTCCCTGCTACTGTACACCCGCGCACAACATAGGCATGAACATGACATATGCAGGTTCATTCGCCAGAATTCTCACTGAAATATTAGAGCATAGGGCCCCCAGACGTAATTTATTCTCAGAAATACAAAATGTAGGGCATCGAGTAGTGTTTATACTAGTATGTAGTACATTGAATGCCAGCATACCCGCTGAGTTGGTTCGACGGCTGATTTACAGTGAATAACTAGCAGGCTTATTGCCTAACGTACTCGCGAGAGCGATCAACTTGAAAGTCGAAAGCTATAACGATTACGAGCGCCTCGAAACATTGGTATTGTGTACCAGAATGATCCTGATTACGACCGTAATCGCCTTTATAAACGAAACCAAGTAAATGTAATGAGACCTTTTGTTTTTGCAAATCCGTGGCTGGCGTGAATACGTTGATAACTCGTTGAAAAAGAATGAACTAATTTGAACTATATGCAATTTGTTCAAAATACAAATTTCACTAACTTTTCATCTCGACTTATCAACGTATTCACGCCATGCACGAAAATATTCTTCAATTAAGCAATGTATTTGATTCTCTCAATAGTCCCTAATTGTACCGTTTTTATTCACTGAATAACCGTATTCATAATATTTTTTGGTTGAATGCCTATATATATATTAAAATTATAAATATTTACATTAATAACACGAAATAATAAAAGAAGTAAATTAAACTAAACGTGAAACTCAGCGAAGCTTCGTAAACGTAAAGTTGCAAACTTCTTTAAAGCTATCTTTGTGAACAGACAGTGTGTCAGCAGTCAGTACCTACTGGGTCACTACTGTCAAGCAACTGGGTCGAGCGCGGGAAACTTTGAGCTGGTCGGACGAAATTTATGACGCTCTAATTTAATTATTTTTCCGAGTAAGTAATTTCAGACGGTATTCTTGCGAGATGGGAAAGGCAAAGAAGCGGAAAAAACGTAGCAAACTGGAGGGGACAGAAGAGTCAGGGAGCATTTCAGACGACTCTTTAGGGAGCGTGTCTGAAGTTGAAGACAAGGACAAGTATTTAACATATCATGTTCCCAATTATGTGCGATTGTATCCTGAAAACGGAGGCAATTTCGAATATATCGTCTTCCTAGAGAGCTTGGAGCCTGGTCAAGCTGTTGGTGACAAAAATATTATGACCTTAGCCAACATTTTAAAGCACAACTTTAAAGGAATAAAACAGCTGCAAAGAATAAACAAATATCAAATTGGCATTATATTCGAACGATCAGCGTTGGCTAACGCTGCGTTAGTAATCATTTATTTTCTCGAGGGTTATAAACTTAAGGCGTCTATACCTGCATCACCGACCGAAACAGTTGGAGTGATTCAACATGTTCCTGTAGAGCTCAGCAACAAAGAAATATTTACTAACTGGTCCAGCTCTAATAATATAATAAGTGAGCAACGATTTATGTAGAAGGTAGGAGATCAGTACACTCCATTAAAAACAGTAAGGATCACATTTTCATCACCAGTGCTGCCAGAATACGTCAACTTAAACAGTTGGCGTTTTGAGGTAAGGCCTTATGTTCAACCCGTACTTCAATGTTTGCGTTATGGGCACATCGCGAAATTCTGTAAAAACTCTACAAGATGCCCAATATGCCAAGGTTAACACAAATTTTTAGAATGCAAAATCGAAGCGAAAGATGCTAAGTGTTGTCATTGTCAAGGTAACCATATCTCGATTTCCTCAACCTGTCCTGTCAAGCAGCTGAAAACAAACTAAAAGCAGAAACATTTATATATACAGATTTATTTAATAACACAAATTTCCCGAAATTAAATTCTAAAATATGTGAAACATGGTTTTAATCCAATAGTCGTTTCAATATTAATGGTTATCGTGTAGTAAGATTAGATTCAGGCAATGATCACAATGGTGTTGCTATTATTGTATAGGTACATAATAGTTTGCAGTTTAGTAAACTAGATACATTCTGGAATGATTCATTGCAAAATATAGCTATTAGAAGGTCCTGAGGGCAGAATAAGGAGCTTACAATAGTTAGCCTTTATTGCCCTGATAATAATATTGTAAATTTTACCAAAAATAAATTAAATAGGTTAATTGCAAGCCTTCCTGAGCCAGTTTTAATTGCTGGTGACTTTAATGCTAAGCATATAGAGATCGTGACGTAGCAGCTGCAATAGACGAAAATTATTTATTTCCATTAAATGACGGTGATATGCAGTGTTCGGAATTTTCACGGCAAAACTAAAGACTGTCGCAAAACTAGGGTAAGAAATATTTTTTCATCGATATCGAGAATTACTATGGAATATTTTATAATTTAAAATAATATGCAAAAAAAACAGTAATTCACAGATTATTCAGTGTAAAAGTTATTATTTAAGCCTTAACGACATCTTGTTTTTAATGAAAATATTGAATAAGCCGTCCTTTTGCCTTTGCCGAATTTGAGTAGTAAAGAGGTGAAATATAGCGACTATACCACCTCATTGACAATAACAGACACTTAAAATGAAAAAACTCTATATTGAGACATTAAGCGTCACTTCATTAATATGACAGTGCTCAAATACGAACTGTCTAGATATTATTTGTAAAACGCTTGAAAACGGACGCGTTTGTTACGTAATATTTTAGTAGTGTACTTTTTCAGTAAAGTAAAAATGAGTAAAGTGCAAGATTGGCTCAAAACGTGTCTAACCAAATACCCTGAATTTGTACACAATGAAGTGACATCTACTATATACTGCTCTACGTGCGATATTAATCTAAAAATAAAAAAATGCAATATTCAATCTCATCTAAAAAGCGATCGCCACAACAACCGTTCTGGAGGACCACATTCCAAACATCAATTTTATTACGATTTAATTATTTTTCTGATTTCCTGCAACATACCCTGGTCAACGGTTAACAACACTAAGTTTCGAAATTTCTTTAATAAATACTTATGCTGCGACTGCACAAAAGCATCTCTACCGGATGAATCTTTATTGAGGAAAGTTTATTTAAATGTTGTATACAAAAACACCGTTCAGAGTATAAGGGAAATAAATATGAACAATTACTTGTGGGTATCTGTAGACGAAACACCAGATTTTATGGGAAAATGTGTGACAAACGTGGTGATCAGATCTTTGCAAAAACAATTTTCTCAACAATTTTATCTCTTGGTGTCTAAGGTTTTAGATAAAGTCAATGGAGAAGCAGTAGCTAATAAGTTAATAAAAAACCAATTTCAATTTTTGTTTCAAGAATCTTTTCAAAATAACGTAAATAATGTTCTTCTACTTTGCACTGATAAAGCTATATATGCTGAAAGCTGGTCGTATTTTAAAAACAACATTTCCACGCATGAAACACATAACATGTTTAGCACATGGTCTGCATCGAATGGCGGAAGAGGTGCGAGATAACTTTAAAAATTTAGACATGTTGATCTCTAATGTAAAAAAGATTTTCTTGAAATCTCCTGAACGTGTACGACTTTTTAAGGAAAAATACCTTCCTAATAAATAAATTAAATTCCTAATAAATTCCTTTACCACCTGAGCCCATAGTCACCAGGTCTATTATACTCAATACTATGAGCAAATACGAGACATCGTCTCCATACTTGCTAATGAATCGTTAGCCATAAGAACAGCAAAAAAATGTTTCCGAAAGAGAAAACTACCACAAGAACTCATTTCATTCGGGACTACTACGAAGTTATAGCCTCTGCAATAAAACAATTGGAATGTTCGTCTTTGTCCCTTACGGAATCTTTCCTAATATTGGACACCGTTCGTTACTACTTAAATTGGAGCGAACTTTTACCGGTGATGCGGAAATTTGAAGCTGTTTTAGACCGAAATCCTGATTACGACAATTTACGAGAAATACCTAGCAGAAAAACTTCCTAAACCTGAAGAACAAACCGCCTACAATGAATTTTACAAATTTGCCCCTTTGACGTCGAGTGAAGTGGAACGATCATTCAGTGTACATAAATGGCTTTATAGTAATAAACGGAACCGTTTACTCCCAGAGAACGTCGAAAAATTCTCTATCGACTATCTACTCTTATCACTATCAGAAACCAAATAAAATGGCATGTGCTGCTGTGTGTACTGATGTGGATTTTGAAGAAGAAATTGAATCTGTTTCGATATAACTTTACGCAAACCTAATGTATTTTATAATATATTTATATTTATTTGGTGGACCATTATTTATTTTACTATCGATATCGATGAAAAATTCTTTCTTACCCTAGTAAATTTGCGACAGTCTTTTGTTTTGGCGTGAAAATTCCGAACACTGGCATATGACAACGGTAGGCTCTCATTCTTGGCAACCCAATGCTTTAGATTTGTCAATAGTTTTACCATGTCTTGCTTTGTATTGTAAATGGGATGTTTTCCAGGACCCTTTAGGTAGCTATCATCTTCCTGTAAAGATAGAGATCAGTTATGTTGATGGAGAACACTGCAATTATGGGCTACCTACAATACCCCAAAAAAACTTTAAAAAAGTGGACTGGTCCAAATACACTGAATTAACAAATAACATCCTTGCAAGTCATGAATTAAATAACCTTGAACTACCTGAAGCATATAATCATTTGATAAATATTATTATTTATTAATACAGCAATAAGGCAGTGTTTACCTCAACATAGTGCACATCAACAAATAGGTCAAACAACTTGTAATGCAAGAAAAAAAACAGTTCCTCTACCATGGGCAGTTTCAAATGCTCTAAATGCATACATTAAATTAAAAAAATATATTTTGCAGGAAAATTACCTTGAGTTTAAAAGATTACAAGCAGTTAGACAGGTAGTGTTGAAAACTGAGGCTAAATTAAGCTGGGAGTCCTTATGCGAATCCTTTAATAGAACAACTCCCTTTAGTAGGATCTGGAATATTATGGAAACATTCAATAAAACTTATAAAGATGCTTCTAAACATAATTATTTGTCGTGGGTCCAACAGCATTTAGAGAAATATACTGCAGATACGGTTGAACAGCCTTATCAGTCACAGCCTGGAAATAATAATACTCATTCAGATTTTATGCAGCAACCTTTTACTTATGCTGAATTGGTTTCAGCCGTTATGTCACGACGGGATACTGTATGTGGATTAGATGGTTTGCCATGCAAAGCAATCAAACAACTTTCTCCTCGTAGTTTGTGCATAATCACTAGGTACATAGTATAAAACAAAGTCGCTTTTTCTGTCCCTATATCCCTATGTATGCTTAAATCTCTAAAACTACGCAACGGATTTTGAAGCGGTTTTTTTTAATAGATAGAGGGATTGAATTGGAAGGTTTATATGTATAATACTTTAATCCGGAGCGAAGCGAGGGCGGGTCGCTAGTTTTATATATTTTTAATTTATTACGGGACAAAGCCCTGATACCACAAGACTGGAAAATAGGGTATCCTATTAACTCGCCTCGTTCGTTTTCCGCTCAATTCTTATTTCGTCTCTTTCTGTATTCTTCTTCGTCTTGTTCGCTATCCGTCACTATCTTATTTGGTCAAATTCTGCAACTTATCTTTAACTTAACACGTCTTATTCTTACTTCGTCACGGTCTTTCTTGGACTCATTCGCCGTTCTTCCCTTTCGTTTTTTGTCTAATTTACTTATTCGATTAAATTATTCCGATGTGTTCGGTTCTGGTCACATTCGTAATTAGCCTCTTTCGTTTTTGGTCGCATTCATTATTTGTGACTATCTTTTCTCGTCATACTTAAGAGGATTGTAAAGCGAGGGCTTTCCATACTAAAGGCGTAAACTTTTTCCATCGATTTAGAAATGTAAACCGATTTCGACCAATTTTTGGCATGTGGTGAGTAGGAACAAAACTCGGTCCGTATGTTTTGTTTTATTGTTTTGATACCAAAGTTATTTCTCTATAATTAAAAAATATTTTTTGTTCTCGTCGATTAAAATCTGTGTATTGAGATTTCATAGAGAATACTGTAACGTCACTCTTTTCGTCGTTGAATAGTGTATGTTACTTCCAAAACAACCGAAATAACTATTTCGATACGCTCTAGACAACCAAAAAGAATTGAAAATAGAACTTCCTCTTTAAATAATATGTGCCCTTGTTTATGGAGACTCGATGCGGTACAAAATTGCCAATGTATGGCGTTTTGGAACGTACTAGCATCGCGTTATCTGTCAAAAATCTATTTAAACTTGCTGCAGTATCCAGAGCATAAAAAAAAAGCGGCCAAGTGCGAGTCGGACTCGCCCATGAAGGGTTCCGTAGCAGCAAGTAACATAATATAAAAGTTCGTTGTAGCTTTGATCAATGTTTTTATGACGTATTAAAAAAAAACTACTTACTAGATCTCGTTCAAACCAATTTTCGGTGGAAGTTTGCATGGTAATGTACATCATATATTATTTTTACATTTATCATTCCCTTATTTTAGAAGTTACGGGGGGGGGGACACACATTTTTCCACTTTGGAAGCGTCTCTCGCGCAAACTATTCAGTTTAGAAAAAAATTATAATAGAAACCTCAATATCATTTTTGAATACCTATCCATAGATACCCCACACGTATGAGTTTGATGAAAAAAAAATTTTTGAGTTTCAGTTCTAAGTATGGGGAACCCCAAAAATTTATTGTTTTTTTTCTATTTTTGTATGAAAATCTTAATGCGGTTCACCGAATACATCTACTTACCAAGTTTCCACAGTATAGCTCTTATAGTTACGGAATAAAGTGGCTGTGACATACGGACGGACAGACGGACAGACATGACGAATCTATAAGGGTTCCGTTTTTTGCCATTTGGCTACGGAACCCTAAAAACTACACTTTGTGATTGGCTAGTATTTTTAGCTAGGCACAGTACTGCACCATTACGGACGCCGGTGGTGTGATAGCTTTTCTTTTCAAAGCTAAGAAGTTTACGTTTTTTCTGTAGAAATAAAAATCAGACCTTAAGCTTAAAAAGTTAAAATATAAACTAAGAAAATGAGTAGTGACCAGAGATCGGAAAATTTTGCGACATTGTTTGCAATTATGTGGACATGACTCCAAAATTAATCAAAATGTTAATACTGTGTGTTGTTACTTATTCATTGAAATATAATTTAAATTTTTGGAGATAATAGTTTATTTAAAAAGTGCTTATAAAAACTTTTAATAAATTGACGTTACGACGACGATGAATTACATAAATAATTATTAGCAAAAGGTTCGTATTTAAAATGGGTATCGTAATTTTTTGTATTTATTGACTAGGAATCAAATTAAGTATATGTCAAGTAAAAAATTAATTAACTGAATAACATTTTGATTAATTTTGGAGTCATGTCCATATAATTGCAAACAATGTCGCAAATTTTTCCGATCTCTGGTAATAATTAATAAATTAATGATACAAAGATTTGTCATTGTGTACATATTTATTTAAGCAAATAAACAGTTATTTTAATATTTTTTCCGTGGTTATTTTATTCCTTTTCACGGCTAAAATAAACATATGAGGTGAAAGCTCCTTTCGCAATCCACGGATATTAATGGAGCAAACTTATGTACTTAAATTAATATAATATCAATGGCCACTCCTGTATTATTTATTTATAACTACAGGATAGTTATAAATAAAAGGGTCAAGATTAAAGTTCAGGTGAGAAATAAATTAATATAATTCAATTTGTTTAATTAAAATTGGAGTCATGTTCACATTATTGCGAGTAATGACACCCATTTGCCGATCTCTGGTAGTGGCAATCACGAAACATTTTTAACTCCTCAAGAAATAACCGTTTCAATTATCTTGTGTAAAAGAAGTCGGATAGTAGAACTAGACAATATTATTATAGTACTTACGATATTTAGTTTTTTTATATAGGTACTCGTATTAATGATTTAAATTATTAATTTTAATGAACTGGTACAAAAAGTATTGTTCACTATAGTGTCATAATCAAACTTTTTAATCTCGTACCTTACTTAGGCCAACACGGTACTCCACTAAAAAGCTCTCTATTTTAACACAATTGTGAAAAATACTATTTAAAAACCTAAACGTCGGTACGGACCTAGTTATTGTTCCGACTCACCACATACAAAAAATTGGTCAAAATCTGTTTACATTTAAAGGGTGGAAAAAGTTTACGCCGTTTGTATAAAAAGGCTAGATTTCGCTGTTGGTTCACAGTCCTCTTAAATGATCATTATTAGACCATACCTAAGGGTTCTAAAATAGCACTATACATACCTAACTTGGCGTGAAAAGGGATTGAAAGCCTCGTATTCCTATCCATCGTTTATATCTACTTGTCTAATAGCGAATGAGACGTACAATGAACAGGACGAATAGCGTATACCTATGCCCAAAAAAGAACGAGACAAATTGCCAATGAGGCCAAAAAAGAAAAAGACCAATAACAAATATGACTACAGAGAAACTGTGAATGCTACTAAACACGAGAGAGACAAGCAAAGAATAAGCCCTAGGAAGACCGCGACGAAAAACGAATGAGACTTATTAAGAGAGAGATAAGTTACAGAATTTGACCAAGTAAGATAGTGACGGATAGCGAACAAGACGAATAAAGAATGGGTGATGAATACAGAATGAGACGAAATAGAATTAAACGAAAAACGAATGAGGCGAGATTATAGGATACCGAAAATAGATTGTTTAGTCCCTATCTTGAAACCTTATAAAAGTAAAAGTGATGCTGATTCCTATAGACCTATAGGCCCTATAGCTCATACTTCATGTTTTGGTAAAGTTTTTGAACAGCTTCTAAAACACAGATTAGAATTTTAAGTAGAGAATAATAACCTTTTTACCATCAAATCAGTTCGGATTCAGAAAAGGAAAGTCTTCTCGTGAGAGTTTAACACACTTACAGTTAGATGTATTTAGCTCTATGCAGAAAAAACATGTTTTTATTGGAATATTTTTGATATAGTAGGTGCATTTAATAATGTTAATCACAATATTTTAAGCTCAGAACTGGCCTCGCTTAATATCCCTAACAAACTTATTAATTGGATATTTGACTTTCTTCATGCTCGACAAGTCTATGTTAAAGTAAACAAGGTTTTCATAAGGCCTAGACTATCTCACAAAGGGGTTTTTCAAGGGGGAATATTTAAATTTATCACTCTATAGACATAAGAAGAATAGCTATTTAGGATTGCATGTACTCGATCTTCACTTTGCTGATGATTTAGTAGTTTATGCGTCAGGTGCTAATGTTTCTGATTTAGTTAGGAAATTAAACCATGCTGTAAAATTTAACTTAAAGGAAGTAGACGGATAAGGAAAAGCAAGTGGGCCTATCGGGAAAGTAGACGGTTTGCAAAAGTGGACCGATCGGGAAAGAAGACCGATGGTTCCGGTGGGCCAAATCGTAATACAAATGACAAACGAATAAAATTCATACTCAATAATATTGGCAGTTCCCTTTTCAAAATTGAAACTTATTTTTGAATTATTTTGTTTACAAGTGCCGCCTGTCATTTCAACACTTCGACCGCGCGTTGAAGCGCGTTCGTGTCAACCTAGCTTCTTTATTTGATAAAGTGGAACCGATGATGAAGACTAGAGATGAAGTATTTCACGGGTTCAGTAGGTAGGTAAATATAGTTCGAGTCAGTTAGTGTAAATAAAACTTCAAAGCAAGAAAATTGCTGTGTCTTGCACCACATCCTAACAAATTACACTTAAGAGACATTACGATGAAGTTTCTCTTTCAATCCATGTGTAACTTTTGGCAATATATAATACGGAGAACAAGATAATAAACATTTTTTAAGTGAAGTGACTAAGTGAATTCGGCACGGTTGACACATCAGATACTTATGACAAGCTAATTAAACATGGCTGACTAGGCACGTTAGGTATTTCTATGAACGTCAAATTATAAATGTTCCCATTATTGCACTGGCTGACGTACTGTCATCTCTTTTTACTTAGGAACATAAAATTAAGTTAATAAGAGATAACATTATTTTTGAGTGTTCGATGTCGGAATGCATAGTATTTACATTAACTGATTATTTGTATATCGCACGTTTAATCAAACAACAGGATCCCTCTCAGCATTGTGCCGCAGTCAAACCGCGGCGCTGATTTTCAGAGGGACCCCGACTTAAAAAAACTAACGCGTTAATTAACAGAAAAAAACAAGTAACAGTAAACAGGCAACGGGTAACATAACAAACACTAGCGACAATTTTACACAAGTAGACAGTACACGCTTAAAAAACTGACGATTTGTGTGGCAACACCAGAACAACACAACGGTTTCCTGTTGGATCGCTTCAAGTGACGGCCAATTTTATTTCAAGGTATGGATTACGCATATTACCAGTTTAATTTATTCCAAAAAAAGATAGTATGCAACATATCACCATATTCTCTTAATTAAAATTAACATAATTAATAGGATTAAAAAGAAAGAGTAATGCGCTTGATTCGTAAATATAGCAGTAGCTACCATTGCCACCAACAAACAACACACCGCCAGCACCGCCATTACTCGATCGCGCGGAACCCGGCCGGACGTGAGTTTCGGCCACGTCTGCCTGATAGGTTCAAACCGCTCTGCGACAGTGGAAAAAACATATACAACTATTTCTTTGTTTGATTAAACGTGCGATATGTCAACGTGTCTTATCCATTCTCTTCCTTTATCATTGGATGCGGTCCACGACCAAACCTGTCACGTCAAAATTGACAACGTCATTAAACTGCGAATAGGTTTGGAACTCCACTTTACTTTTATTGGTTGTTCGGATCCGATGTGCGTACCTTTTACGTGCGTATATTCTTTTTTTGGTTTGACACATTCCGAGGTAGTCCCATTGTCACTAAATCTGAATCTGATGAGGGAATCACTGAGGAATATATAGCGATTTTAGTATTTTTAGTAACAAGTGGAACTGACGATGACCACAGAGGGCCATCGGAACTCCTCAACGGTATTTCAAGGGTGGCGATGAGATATCTCGATTAAGATAGTTGAGCGACTACAACGAAGAAGACTTACTTGTTGAAATATGACTATAACTTTCCGGCGGCGTTGCTTGCAGCGCGCTTGAAACTTAGTTTCATATCAACTAATAAGTGGGACTACGGAATAGAGTATTATGATCACTAAAAAGTATAAAATAAAATAAATGTTTTAAAAAAAACAAAAAACGCCTTTAAAAAACGCAAAAAGTAACTTTTTTTAATTATAGGCACCTACCTAATAGGTTAGTCCAATTGAAGTCGGCGACTACAATATTTTCACCAAAAAAACCGACTTCAGTTGGACTAACCTATTAGGTAGGAGCCTACAATTTTAAAAGAAGTTATTTTTTGCGTATTTGAAGGCGGCTTTTCGTTTTTTAAAAATCATTTATTTTATCAAAATGCAATAGCACGTGGTACCATTGCCGATAGGCACGGCACGTTAAGAGAGTTGCAATCTCGCAATTTATGTTTCGTGCTTAAGCAATTAATACACGCGTTTCATTATTTGACGCATTTAAACCGATCTGACGGGGTTAGATTGTTAAATGCGGGACACTTATAAAAATGGTCATGAACTATTGGAGCGGAGATCGTTGAAGGACCACCAGATCCTAAGATCTGGGTTATGTGGGCCAGAAGGCGGACAAGCTCTAACTGGCCCCTATGAATGAAAGACGACGCGAGTGGAAAATAATAACGTAGAAGAGTAAAAGAAAAGGACAGGACTTACCGCTATGCCGCTGGCATCCAGTTCGGAGCAGTCAGGGGTCGTCGGTTCAGTCGATTCTGTCTCGATCGGTATCGTCTTTCAGTCGGCGTGCACTGGATCTAATATTTTCTTTGCGTTGTGGGATGTAGTTTTATGAAGCGGGTGCGAAATTTAGAAACGGTTTCCTAAACAATATTTTTAAAAGAATTCTCCATCAGCGGATCGCGAGTGAATTGACACAACGACTGTCAAAAATATATATGCTTGAAAAAAGAATTAAATTTAAAATTAATGTGGTAGCGGCAAAGCGGCGGGAAGGATTCGGAGAAAGAAGGCGGTGTTATGGCGATAACATTTCCCCCCGACCTTAAAGGGTTACCTTTAAAAATAAATAACAGGGATACAGAGATGCACCCAGAGTAAGTACGGTTGACATAAACCTAAACTTAAGGTATTAAAATAAAACAATAAATTAACATAAAGTAGTAATTATAAATTAAACTCTTTTCCCACAACCTATTGACTAGGCAAAGGAAACAATCGAACCACTGGGCGCGTTAAAATTCCCTTACTCGTCTTGATGGTAACGACGCGGATGGTGCCGTCCTTCGACGGGTGTACTGCTGTTACTATGCCCAGAGGCCAAGACAAAGGCGGAATATTGTCAACCTTTATGATTACCACTGCACCGACCCGTATCGGAGCAGAGGGCGTGTTCCATTTCACTCGCGACTGCAATTGGTGAAGGTACTCGACACGCCATCGCTGCCAGAACGACTGCACAATTTTGTCGAGCAGAGAATGTCTTTGAAGTAAATTAGATGATTCGACAAATGGTGCGGGCAAGGAAAACAGTGGCGCGGTGTGGAGGAAGTGAGCCGGCGTAAGCGCGGTCGGCTCAGCGGGGTCGCTGCTCATGGCCGTCAGCGGGCGCGAATTAATGATCGCCACTATTTGAGTAGTGGTCGTTAGAAGCTCCTCATAGGACAGAATTTGCGAGCCAATTGCCTTGAACAAGTGTTTCTTTATAACCTTGACCATCGACTCCCAGCATCCACCAAAATGTGGAGAGGCGGGTGGAATAAATTTAAAGTCAATGCGATTCTCAGCAAGCTCTTGTTCAAGGTGCGGACGATATGTATCAAAAAACTTATATAGGTCGCGAAGGTAAGAACGAGCTCTGATGAAGTTTGTGCCGTGGTCTAAGTATATACACTGCACAGGTCCGCGGCGTGATAAGAACCGTTTTAATGCGGCAAGAAAGTTAGCGGTGCTTAATTCCGTCGCGATCTCAATGTGCAGGCATCGTGTCGTCAGACAAGTGAAGACGCACAGCCAAGCCTTGCGACTCCTTACACCTCTACTACGAACGGGAGTATACTGGAGAGGCCCAGCGTAGTCACACCCTGTATGTGTAAACGGTTTGGCAACCTGGTTTACGCGAAAACCCGGCAAATCTGCCATTAGAGGAGGGGGGGGGGGTGCATGCGGTTTAAGTCGAAAGCATGTGTTGCACTTCCCAACGCGGCATCTAATGACTCGCCGAGCGGCTAATATCCAATATTGCAGTCTTAGCAATGACATTAATGTCTCAGGCCCGGCATTCAAGTGTTTTTTATGAAAGTAGTCCACGATTAAATCGATCACGTGATCACGTCGCGGCAGCACATTGGGATGTTTTTGTGGATACTCTAAGCCAGCATTAGACAATCTGCCGCCGACGCGGATTAATCCGTGATCATCTAAGTAGGGCTTGAGTTTTTGCAAAGCGGGAGAGCAAGGTTTATTGCTCTTTAGGTTACAAATGTCATCTCATCACTGAAGTGCACATTCTGCAATGAAGCTAAAATTTAAATTTCAGCAAACTCCAAATCCGAACGAGTAACTGAACCCGTGCTAGTACGTGGACGCGGTGAAACAAAACGGTACACGTACAAGACAATGCGAAGTAATTTAGACCAGGATGAAACTCGCTGAGCGAGCGTATAAAGTGGAGATTCTTTCCCACTCGAAGTCACAGCGTGAGCAAGCGGTTTGAGCTCTGGCACTTCAACTGAGTCACGGTCGAGCTCTCTTATAGGCCACTCTTTTGGGTCCTTTAGGGCCCACGGTGGACCACTGAACCACAGCGGGTGGTTAACTAGCTTCGCTGGCAATAAGCCGCGTGACAAGCAATCTGCGGGATTCTCTACACCAGCGACATGATAAAAGCAGCTGGCCGAAATATTTTCAATTATTTTTACGACACGGTTAGCAACAAACGTTTGCCAGCGATGCGGGGAGGCTTTGCTCCAACAGAGAACCACTTTGGAGTCTGTAAAGGCATAGACCTTATTTATTTTATAGCGAGGTTTAAAATTATTCAGAACCTTTCGCATGACTTTGGACAAGAGAACTGCTGCACATAGCTCAAGCCTCGCAACCGAAACAGTCTTGAGTGGTGTGACTTTAGACTTCGAGCACAAGAGACGGAAAGTCACCTTCGATCCATTTTGAACCCGCAAATATATGGCTCCACCAAATCCACGCTCCGACGCATCGGCGAATCCCAAGAGGTTAACTGTACAACCCTGCACTATTCCGAGATGTCGCGGTATATGTATTTCATTAAGCTTCGGCAGTTCAGAACAGAATTGTTCCCACCGTACAACGATGTGACGTGGAGGCAAATTCAATCACACTTCAAGAGCCAAAGCTCCTGTATAAGGCTCTTAGCATATAGTATGACAGGAGCCACCAACCCTATGTTGTCCCACAACCGCGCGACTGCCGATAAAATAGTCCGTTTAGTACACGTGGTGTCGGGAGCAGTGACCTTGAAATGAAAGACGTCACTCGACTTGTTCAAACAGAGGCCCAAGACCTTTTGGGATACCCCTCGATCAATTTTAAGATCGACAGTTGTCCGGTGTGATGTAGGAATTTCACGCAAAACTGCTTCAGAATTGCAAGTCCATTTTACAAGATCGAATTGACCGCTTTTGAATAAAGCAATAAATTCCTTGGAGACGTCAACGGCGACAGACTCGTTTTGCGGGTAGTCATCTGCCATCAGACTAAAACAGACGTCATCCATATAAGTTGAGGTGGCTGCAATGGCCGCCGCTTTAGGAAAGTTGTGCTTTTCATCGGCTATCAATTGATGAACCACGCTTAGTGCGTGATATGGGCTTGATTTCATGCCAAAGCAGACTCTATTAAATTCGTAGGTGGATATAGGGTGTTGAGGATTGAATCTAAATAAGACTCGCTGAAATTGCCTATCGGATTCACGAACTCCGATTTGCAAAAACGTCTGACGACAATCGGCCGACAGTGGGATTTTAAACAATCGAAATTTTAATAGGATGGAAAATAAATCACCCTGTAGGTTAGGACCCGGATGTAAAACATCATTAAGGGAAGACCCGTGCTTGTTTTACTACTGGAATCCAGAACCATGCGTACCTTCGTGGTCGTCTTGTCTTCACGGATGACAGCATGGTGCGGTATATAGTGGGCTACGTCAGAAACATCTAACAAGCGCGTCACCTCCGATATATAACCCTTACTGACGTATTCACGAATGATATCGTCATAGGCGGTACGTAACGTCTTCGATGCTTCCAACTTCCTCTCGAGGCACAGAAAACGCCTCTGGGCGGCGGAGTAAGACTCTCCTAATTTAAACACATCATTGCAAAACGGCAACGCGACAGTGTACCTGCCACAAACGTCACGAGTGGTAGTGGCGCGGAAATAATCCTCGCATTCAAAATCATCTTGACTGTGGGCGGGTGGCGCTGATATTTCTTCGAGATCCCAAAACCTCTTTAGGAGATTATCTAAGGAATCTTGGACGAAAGAACAGCAAGCCGATGTAACTTTGTATGGGACCTGCAAAGCAGGAGCCGAACCCATTATTTCGTAGCCCAATACAGTCTCGATAGCGGGCGGGATACCGTCAATACTGCTGTGACCTAAATTAGGTAGCAATAAGTGCGAGAAAACCGCAGCACCTAAAAGTACATCAATCTTGGCGGGAGTCATAAAGGTGTCATCTGCGAGCGGAAGCGTCTTCACGTGTGAAAACGCGGACGCGTCTATGGACACCGATGGCAGATCGTCCGTGATGCGGTCCACGACCAGACCTGTCACGTCAAAATTGACAACGTCATTAAATCGCGAATAGATTTTAAACTGCACTTTACCCTTTATTAGTTTTTCGGAACCACCGATGCCGCGCACAACAGTGTGCGTACCTTTTACGCTAGTCGTCAAACCTAAGCGTGAGCAGCATTCCTGCGTAATGAAGCTGCTTTGCGATGCCGAATCTAACAGGCATTTAACTAAGTGCTTGCAACCCGTAGCGTCGTAAATTATGACTTTAGCCATCGACAATAGAACAGTCGTGCGCTGTGCGGTGCGATAGGTCATGTTAGTAGCGGCGAGGACCTGCTTCGAGGGCGCGAGGCTGCATGAGGGACCTGTACTAGCTGACGGAATGCAATTATTAGCGCTTGCCAATGTAGGAGGCGCTGCCGCGGCGTGTGCATTAGGAACGATAGAGCGAGTGCTCGGCGAAGTTTGCATCTCTACTTTATTAAAATGCAATAGTGTGTGGTGCCTTTGCCGACAAGCACGGCACGTTAAAGTAGAGTTGCAATCTCTCAATTTATGTTTCGTGCTCAAGCAATTAATGCACGCGTTGCGTTCTTTGACGCATTTAAACCGATCTGACGGGGTTAGATTGTTAAATGCGGGACACCTGTAGAAATGGTCATGGACTATATTATTTCACTCACTTTGCTCACAAAAGCATTTTTGTGAGCTAGTACTTGTGATATAGCTCTGCGGGTTCGGCGCCTGTCTCCGTGCGAGTTTGACGGGTTTGTCACTCGATGAGCTATCAACCCCAGCAATGGGCTGCGTGTTCTGCAATATTCTATATTGACTCTTGACAAAATCGTCGCGGGATTGCATTTCAAAAGCACGGACCGTTCCGTCATCCAACTTTTTAGACCGATATGGAGCAGCAAATAGTTCGTTAAGTCATTTAGTTTGAGCGCCCTAAGCGCGTTTGCAGCGGTGACAAACTTGTCCATAACTTGGTTAGACGAAGCGGGACCATTTAGTTTTAAATAAAGCATTTGGTCGATATAGGTACAGGCAAGAGTGCGCGTGTCGTGCCTGGGCTTTAGGTGATAGCTTGCCAATCAGATAATACATTTTTTCATCGTCCGACAGCGATGGTTGGTCGTGAACCCTAGATTTGAAGCTAGTATAAAAAGAGGCCAACTTTGTATGTCACCATCGAATGACATTCCGCAGAGAACCACAGTCCGGCCTTGGAGGCGCAACAACCGCTGGTGGCGCGGCTGGCTCTAGCAAATGACGCGTTTTATCCTGCAATACGTATGAGTCTTCGAAAGAGATGACCGCTTGGTAGTTTGGTCTGTACCTATTCTACTCCGCAGTTGCATTCGATTGTATTCATTTACAGTGTTTTTGAACTCAGAGTGAATTGCTTAATTATTTATACCGAATTGAGGAAACCCTCCCTCAATTCCTCATTGTCCGAGGCATTTTGAGCCTTATTGTAAACCAACCTCCAACATGGAAAGCTCAGCATCGAAAACAGTATCGAAGCTGTCCTTTTTAACAAGTTTCGTCATTTTTATGCGATATGGAGCGCAGGAAAGAAAGGGAGAGTACGAGAAATAACACTTATAGAATAATACCTTCGCTGCGGCGCGGATATAATATGAAAGCTAAGGTAAACCTATAAGGGCGGGTAAAAAAAGTGCAAAGACCTAAGGAAACGCGAGATTGGACTAGACGAATCTAGCCTGAGCGGGAAAAGAAAGGATTCTGGATCGAAGAACCAAGAGTGATGCGGGGATCGTTGAAGGACCACCAGTTCGTAAAACCTGGGTTATGTGGGCCAGAAGGCAGGTTCTGGGCCAGCTGAAGAACTAGCATAACCTAAACCTACCTCCTATTTATGACCATGCAGGGCCCCCACAATAGAGAACATGCATGAAAATCAGAATTGAATTTTATTGATATGATTTAGGAGAAAATGTAAAAAAAGCATAGAAAACGCAATACACTAAGTTTTGACCCGTTTATTTCGAGTTTACATAGAATGAATACTTTTACCTTGTTTTGATATTTAGATATTTGTTTTCGGCATCCTCAACATATTTAGGCAATATTTAAATTCAACGATATTGGCTTACACATAGTAATTTACGAAATAAATGCAATTTTATTTATATAATTCATATATTTTAAACATGGTACAACAGCTGTGTCGTCATTCCTGTCGTCGATTTTGTATGGAGTGTTTTTGCAGGGGGTCTGACTATGACTTTTTAAAACTTCATATCCTATGAAAAACTAAACGCAATTATTTCGCGAATAAAGTTATTCCTCTCTTACATAGCACTTTCTAGAGAGCGTAAGTAAAAAAATCCATGGTACCTATTCATGCGGATGACGTCAAACAACTCACAGGTGACTTCAAATAATATTTTAATAATCAATTACCACTTATCATGTATCATGTATCAAGCTCTTTAATAAAACGATATCGTTTTTTACTGAGATTATCATTCAGTTGAACAATTAATTAACTTCGTATTGCTTAGCTGTTGAATTTTCACAATTATATATACCTAGGATTTATTTCTAGATAAAAAAGTTCAAAATCTAAAAACCGACTACTAAAGAAAACTCTCTAAAAAGTATAAAACAAGAAAATATTCTCATCTGAAATTTATTATGTGCAATTTATTCAATAATTATTGTCTACTGGCCGTGCTTGTATGCCACCTCATATAGGTCATAATTATAGTACCCTCTAGGTACAGGTATAGCGCGATACTTTTAGCTCTGAAGCTTATTATGAGCGCTTACTGCTGTTAGGATGTATTGTTTTATTAGGGTAGGTGGCAATCGACCACGGCTATCCTCTGAACTTTACTGGAAATAGCGATAAACGACTTTTACGCGAACTAAGTCGCGGGCAACAGCTACTCGTAGTAGACAAATATTGAATAAATTGTACATAATACATTTCAGATGACAATATTTTCTTGTTTTATAAATACTGAATATACAATAAATATTGAATAAATTGTACATAATACATTTCAGATGACAATATTTTCTTGTTTTATACTTTTTAGAGTTTTTTTTTGTTGTCGGGTTTTAGTTTGAGTTTTTTTTTTATTTAAACTATTTTGGGGTTAAATAAAGTTTTTTAATGAAAATGAAATGGAATACAATGTTTTATTCCTATAATCCAAATACAGTCAAATATAAGACAAACAAAGATCGTCAATGTAATTGTAAGGATACCTATGATGCCCGGATGTACTAATGATGCCCTTTTATTTGAACACCCCACACGGCATGTTTTTTTTTAAATAATTTATGACTTTATGTCCTCTAGATGGCGGCGCTATATAACTAGCGGACCATCAAAATGCTTCCAACGATACCCTATTTGTTAAATTATGATAAGTGGTTTAGAAATTATGAGGGAACAGATCAACATACATACATACATACATACAAACATACCGATCAAAATCATAACCCTCCTTTTTGCTTCGCCGTAATCGGGTAAAAAGTGTCAAAAGACGCTATAAAATGTCATCTACTAGAATCTTGTTGCAATTTGCAATATTTCGGGAACCAAAAAAAAGGTTTATTGCTGTGATAAAAAATAGCACCGAAGATAAGCAACATTAAAAAACTTTTGGAGGCAACAAAACAAAGAAAAAAATATACTTACGCTAAGTCAATTCAATATGAACCTCACAAATTTTACGATATCATCAAACGTACCCTGGGAGTAACTACAAAATAAAATCTTCCGCCGGTTTATTAAAAATGCATTGATATTCAGATGCAGATAAATAATAAATATATTCCTATTTCACATGTAACACGGAAGTTTAGTTACAAACACAATCCTGTGTGCAAAATTACGTAATTTTTACGTTATCCTCATGGATTATTCGAGCCCTGTTTATGACACTAATATCGGTCAGCTAGACCACGCAGTCGAACCACGGAGCAAACAGCCTCGAGTGTTATAAAAATCTATAGCTCCCACGGGAGATAAATCGTCTATAACTGTTTTATACGCCTGCGTGTAATAACTCTGACGTGATCATTGTCAGTAATCATTAAGATAAAATGAAATATCATTAGTGTTTTATATAGGTATACTATTAGTACCTAAATGTTAAAAAAGAGTGCTGCCTTCGCCAACAAGCTGCTTTGTAGTTTGGCGAAACTATTTCAAATGTTTTTAAATTTGTATCTTTTGGAATGAATAAAACAAAAAAAAAACCCTTTACGAGCAAGGGTGATGAAAAATGTATTTTTTGGAAGCTTAATAGCGTCAGTCGGAAGTTATGGCCGGCGGAAAGTGTCCGCCAGTGTTCAATATTATTTTGTTATAATTTTCAAGGAATATAATATATAAAATCGCCCATCAGCATCAAGCGTTCAACAAGCGTTACAGGTTAAGCGTTCTTTTGACATGGCCCCATAGTAATAATGACATTAAATACTTAAAAAGTTTCGTGTAAGATACGTCATTTCCCTTCAAGTATTTTATGACAGTTTATGTGTAACAGTGATTGCTAGATAGGTATATTAGTAATATCGACAACTTTTAAAGTAAGAAAATAAAATATTAAGTTTCAACAAAAAAAGGTATGTTTACTTGCAATAAACATACTCAGACTCATACAAAGGTATTAATGTAATTAATGTTTTGTTGAATATATTGTTTAACACCAAACTGCAAAATTTTACTATTTAATATCTATTAAAACTATTTTTTCTTTACTTAGTTTGATTATAAATACATATTTTTTGTATCACACCTGTTTTTATCTAGCATTTCAGATTTAGCTTGCTATCGCAGCCCTGTGTAGTTTCATTGGTTATCTAAATGTGGTTCATAAATAAAAATAATATAATGTAATACGTACCAAAATGGATTATATCGAAAGAACAACTGCATTATCTACATCACGTACCAGGATAGTCGCGCATGAGGCACATGTGCCTCATGGGACAGGGAACTTGTTAAGATAAGTTAGTCCTATTAACAGTTGCCTTTCCCACCTGTTACCTGTAAATCGGCCGTCTATCCAACTTAGCGAGTATGCTCGTTTAATGTAAGTACAAGTACATTGTAAACACTACTCGAGGCCCTACATTTTGTGTTTCAGAAAATAAAGCATGCGTGGGAGCTCTGGGGTCTTGTACTATAAGCGTTCATTTAAAAACAATCTATCGGAACGCCCATATTTTTACAACTCGAAGACACTGTAAACTGTACATTTATTTACAATCGAACATAAACCTTATCACAACGTTTGTATCTGACGAACACCTGTGTAATTAGTGTTGATAAAGACTCGAGTCCTTGGAGTCTTCATTTGTAGGACTCAACTTAGTTTTTTAGACTCTAGTCAAAAAAAATAATAATCGAAGCTCAAGTTCTTTTGAAATTAAGGGGACTACAGTCTTCTGTAGTTTTATATAGAGACTCGAGTCCTCTACAGAGGCTCGAGTGTTTTGTTTACTCTTAAGGCCTTTAAAACAACTGAGTCATGATTAGAACTCATTTGGACTCATAAATTGTAAGAACACTTGAGATTCTGAGATTACGGAATATAGGTACTGAGTAAAGTAGTATTATAGTACTCAGTACCTACTTAGGTATATCTTTCTTTTGATTTTAATGCTGTCTGTTTGTATGGTTTTAATACATAATGAATTGAAATACGGGCCTTAGGCATTCACGGCTTAAAGAACTGATGACGAAATGAAGCCAAAATGAAATGTAACTTTTAAATTCAACTAGATGACGCCAGCAAGCTTGTAAATTTAGAATTCTAGGATGATAAATGTTGCATGAGCTTCCTTGGTTCTCTTATGGCATTTGTAGTCATTGAACCATTCGTTTCTAAAAGAATACCCACACCCTTAGATCGAGGGGTCTCCAAATGACTTATTTCAGTATTTTCTTAACAGCGTAGTTACAACACATAAATCCGGAAGTAACTATATGTTTCTGCCTATCTGTCTGTTCCTTTCACGCTGAAACCATTAAACCGATTGAAATGAATCTTGGTAAGTACAGAGATAGTTTGAGACCCGGGGATGAACACAGTAATTTTTATTCCAAGAATCAACCCTTTGAATAGATGAAATTTGGGATGAAAGTTTGTAAGTACGGGAAAACCTATTACACGCGGAGGAAGTCGTGGGCGGATAGCCAGTGATATAAATATTATAATAATAGAGGTAGTAACAGCTTTTTTAGAATTTTGTATACATAGTAGAATTTGTATTTTGGAAAATTACACAATTCCTGAAATAATCACCATAAACAAAATATACGCGGACAGAGACGCGAGTAAAAGTATTTATTAATATTTTAATGGCGTTATTATTGATAGCCAGTTATTTACTGTCACTCAGCCACTTAGGTTGCCTTTTCCCAACTTGACTCTTTATAGAGAATATTTATACTAAAACATTTCTGAATGGTACCTAAATTTTACAGATATCATATACTTCGTTTGTGCATTCAAATCACTTCAGAAAAGTACATACTACCCATCAAAATCAAACATGACATATTTTGACAGAAACCATAGCAAGCCAACTAACTTCAAAAGCAAGTCGTCATTATAGGACTCGAGTCTTAAAGCACGGGTGCAGACTCGTGGTCACCCCAGTTTGTCACCCCAGTGCCTTTCGACGGAGCCCTGCCTATGGCAGGGCTCCTATTTCTGAGCGATTTGCCCTTCGGGCATCTTAAGATACCTAACGAACCTAACCTACCTACTTTTGCGGAATAAAAATTATTTCTGACGAATAACCGACTAAAGCGAATAGCGTTGGGGTGTCAAACTGGTGTGACCACGAGTCATCCGCTTAAAGCACACCTAAAGTTGAAATAAGAATTTAAAAAGATACGATGGCTTGAATCTTTCTAAAGCTCGAGTTGTAACTACAGGACTTAATAAAACTCAAAAAAGGACTCGACTCACAACTCAAAAGACTTGGAAGTCTTTTAAGCTCACAGTCTTATAAATATGGGTCGAGTTCTTGCATTTTAGACTTCAGAGACTTGAGTCCCTATCAACACTATGTGTAATACTTTAATTTCTTACTCCAGTACCTATTATTGTCTGTGTGTTGACATTATCAATGGGAACGGGATGAAATGTAACCTATGCAATATTGTACTTTTAGAATAATGTAGGTAATAACACTAATAACAAAGATATATTTTTAAGAAAATTAACAAATAATCTTTTTACATTTCGTAGATTGAATTATAAAATTGATTGATATTGGAAAAAATGTGTAATAAACCCCCTCCTCCCTCTTAAATTATGATCTTTGATTTTTGTAGATTTAGCTTCGTGAGACCCCGTAGACATAAGAGACAAAATTAGTTTTCCAAAGGATATTCACAAGTATTTTATTTCTAAGAATTATGATATTTATGATATATTACTTATCTGCATTATACTGAATAAACAACTAAAATTTGTTCAACGGGCTTGGTTATCACTCGTTCACGTCGATTACAAGAAATGTAATTAAAATAACTAAATGACCTTTCCACGTTGATGGAAGTTACAGGGAGGTAACAGCGGTCACGGAGGTCTAGGTCCGAGTTGGCGAAAGAAAGCCGTTCGCATGTTTTGTATACGAGGGTCAAACTGAAAGTTCTTAGAAAATCCAAAACTTAGTAAACTAGCAAGTTTTTCGTTTTAAGTATTATATCTTTTCAAAATAGTGTCCATTCGTGTCAATACATCGCAGCATACGATGGAACCACTGAGAAAAGCATTTTGCCCACTCGTCCTTAGCAGTGTCTTCGACGGGCTTTTGAAACGCAGCCACAGCTTCCTCGGCGTCCATAAAACGTTTTCCTGGACGTTTTTATTTTATTTTAGAGAAAAAATAAAAATCTAAAGGTGCGAGGTCGAGGCTATACGGCGGGTGACCCAGTGATTCCACATCTGACGTCGCCAAATAGTCGATCGTTCGCCTGGCGGTGTGCGACGAGGTGTTATCGTGGTGAAGGAGGATTCTACTGCGAGGTCGTTTCTCCCGAACTTTTTCTAAGACAAGTGGCAAACAATTGTTAGTGTACCACTCTGCAGTAACAGTTTTTCGATCCTCTAAAACAATTGTCGCGTAATGACCTGTCCTTCCCAAGAACGAGGCCACCATCTTTTTTCCCGCGCTTCGACCTCTCTTCACTTTAGTTGGCAACTCCTCGGAAGGAAACACCCACTGAGCAGACTGGTCGAACACAGCATTTGAGTCACCTGCGTTAAATCTTTCAATCATTTAACGGCACCAATCAACACGATGGAGGTTTTGGGCCTCGGTGAGATTAGTGTGACCACGTTTAAACTCATTAAATCAGTTGTAAACAGTGGCACGAGATGGGGCTTCATCGGAAAAGGCCAATCGTAGTCTATCATAACTTTCTTGTTGATTTAAATGATATCGAAAGTCATAAAAAATTATTGCATGAAAATTTTCTCGCGTTAAATCATGCTTACGTGACACAGACAATTTGCAATTTGCCGCCAAATCTTAAAACAAATGACAAATGATCAAAATACATATTCAATAATATTGGCAAAGAGTTCAATTTTCAAAATTTAAACACATTTTTAACTATTTTGTTTACAAGTGGCCAGTTCTAAAAAGTTTCAGTGTCACCCTTGTATCACGCAAAATATTTATTGTGGTTATAAACCTAACAAATCTGTAAAAAACAGGTTCCTAGCTGCACTGTGCGTCAAAATAATAATTACTTGCTTTGGAAGGAACGTGTTAGCCGGCTTTAAAATGTCTCTGAGTACTGCGGTATACATAGTCTCACTCACAATTACGAGGGTCAAACTGAAAGTTTCGGTAATAGAAAAAAATATGCAGTTAAATTGAATAAAAGTATTTTTATTGTTTTTCAAAGTATTCTCCTTTATATTTTATTCACTTTTCCATGCGATCAAACCAGTCATTAAAGCACTTATTGAAGTCTGAAGTAGGGGTCGAGAAAATGGCCATTTTAAAAGCCTCCACTGCTGCTTCCGGCGTCTGAGACCGCTGACCACGCAACTTATCCTTAATTTTGGGGAATGTGAAAAAGTCATTGGGGCGTAAGTCGGGGCTGTATGGAGAAATGGTCCAGAAATTTGACTTTTTCACCATCCAGGTACTCGGTTGTTCTCCGAGCGATGTGAGGGCTGGCATTGTCGTGGTGAAGGATAATGCGGCGACTAGGGTTTTTTTTTCGGAGTTCAGCAAAGATACTCGGCAAACAAATAGTGGTGTACCAATCGGCATTGACCGTTCTACGATCTTCAAGAGGAATAGTAGCCACGTGACCCGATTTGGAGACAAACGTAGCCACCATCTTTTTGGCCGTGCTGCGAGAACGAATAACTTTTATCGGCTTGAGCTCATCTTCGTAGACCCATACTCGAGATTGGTTTTTATTTTCAGGCTCATATGCATATATCCAAAACTCGTCACCGGCTACAATTCTAAAAACTGCATTTAAGCTTCCCCCGTTGAATTTATTCAAAGTTCTGAGGCACGAATTGACACGAGTCGTTTTCTGCACCTCAGACAATAAGTGAGGGATCCAACGGGAAAACAACTTTCGCACGCCTAATTGTTCCTGTAAAATGATTTGTATCTGACTCATTCCAATGACCAAACACTTGAATCTCCCGATATGACACATGTCGGTCTTCCTTTATCAGCTGACGCACAGCATCGACGTTTTCTTGCGTGACTGCCGATTTTGGTCGACCTTCACGCACGTCGTCCGTGAGGGATAGACGGCCACGTTGAAATTCTGCATACCACCTATATATTGTCGTCTTTGAAGGTGCTTCATTACTAAAAGCAACAATCATCCAGTCTCCACATTGTTTTTGTGATAATCCACTTTTAAAGTCGTAATAAATCATAGCTCTTAAAGTTTCACGGGACAATTCCATTTTCAGCAGCGATTCGACGACATCAAAAAACAATTAAAACCGAACCATCGCTTTTTCTTTATATGTGGCCAGTGTGTTAAAATAATGAAACTTTAGAGATTATAAATAGGTATGATATGTGTCAAAACTTTCCCGAAACTTTCAGTGCAGCCCTCGTATTAGATATTCTATGATATTTGACGTCATGAAGTCATGAATATCTACAGTTAAAGCAAAGTCTATCTTTGCTTAATTTATATTAATTTTTAAATCATTTTCGTGAATTAACTGCACCCCAGCCTCATCTTTGCCGGGGAGACTCAAACTCATCGTCCTCCTAGTCACAGCGATGATTTTCAGCTGGACCAATGAGTTTTCGTACGCCGAGGGTTGCCACGTTGTCACCGCGCAAGCCGTCACTCCAACCGTCATGCACGCAGCGCGAGCAGTGACACAATTTATACTCTGCAATGCATTAGTAGACTATTTCTAGGAGACCAGTCATTGTTTTACATAACATTTTCAAAGAAGCCCACACTTTATTAAAAATAATGAAATCAATACTTGTGGAAACTGCGATCATTATCGCACTTTCGTTAGAACAAGGGCACAATGTACAATGTGACTAAAGGGGCAATTGTGCCCTTGTCCTACCGAAGGTGCGAATATTATCCAAATACATTATGTGTATTTAACGAAGTAATCAGTATTATTGTTTACAGCGTTTGCGAACCCTGCGACATAGCCAGCGACGGTGATAGCACTGGTTTAGTGACCGATGCAAAAGGAAGCATAACTGAGATAAAAAAGGTAGATGGCATTCATTAAAAATTAATACAGTTTCAAAAGTATATCCTTACTAAGTGGCAAAGGTAGACTTAAGAATTGGAGCCATAATTAGAATACACCATTGATTTTTTAATTTTTACTCATAAGAATAACCTCTAATAAGACTTTGGGTTAAGTGTTAATGAAGTGTTAGTGACATTTAAAATAATTAATTAATTAAAAGTTGCCTCATATCTTAGAATGAGAAAAAGGCGAAGCTATTTAGAAATACATCGTTTTAATTAAGTATGTTAGCTCTTTTCAAGCGCTTTTCATTCTTTACATTTTACTATAAAATACATTACAAATACTCTTTATGGAACAGTACATTTAAATCATAGGTATACAACAGGCGGTCTACATACTGTAAACAGGCTTTATGTAAAACTTAACGTTTTTTAACAAAAAAACGCATTATATTATAATTATATTATTTTATTGTATTTAGTATTCGACCATGCTCTACCTTGTATTTGTATTTGTATTTTAAAGGCGGGCTGGTTTCCGCAACTCGACGTCTAGCGCCTATTTTGCGTGTGGGTGGGATTTCTGTGTTTAATCGAGCCATCCCAACTCCTCGAGGAAACTCACCAAACCTTTGATGTCTGTGGTTACCTCGGGGAGACACCTTACCAAACTGAGGTGTTTAGCCCTGTACTGCGCCACCCCGGTGCAATGTAGCACGACGTGAGCGGCTGTTTCCTCTGTCTCCATGCACGCTCGGCACAGAGGACTGTCTGTGACACCTAAGTTAAAGAGATGTTTGTTAAATGGTCCATGGCCAGTTAGAACACTAGTCACCGTTCTCAGTCGAGATTTGCTAAGACGGAGGAGTGCCTTGGAGAGTCGACTGTTAATAGTAGGCAGTGCTTCTCTCGCCTGTCTACACTTATCATGACTCACCCAGTATTTAGTGTGCAATCTCTTGGTACGATTGAGCAGCAGGGATCGAACCTTGCTAAAGGATGTTAGAATGATCGGTTCGGGGCCTATGGCCACCATATCCGATCCTCGGCGGGCAAGTTGGTCCGCGGCATCGTTACCTCGAGATCCACTGTGACCCTTAATCCATTGAAGGGTCAGTTGATTGCATTGACATACCTCCATTAGTCGTCTGTGACACTCGTAGATTAGCCCTGATGTGAAGGTGTAACTTCTCAGGGCCAGTAGCACTGCCATGCTGTCAGAAAGGATACGGATGGAGGTGTTGGTTACCTCCCTAGCAGAAATGGCAATCGCCGCAGTTATGATACCCATACATTCGGCCTGAAATACCGTGTTGTGGGTTCCAAGCGGTGTAGCAATTGACATGTTCAGGTCATCTGAAAACGTACCAGATCCTGTTCCTTTGTCAGTTTTGGAACCATCAGTGAAGACCCTTAGCTCCCTAGGGTTCAGGCCTTCGTAGTTGTCATCCTCGCATAACTGAATTTTGTACTTCTTATCGAAGATCATTCGTTTAGGAATCCTATCCGTACCCGCCCTTAGTAACGGAAATTCATCGTATACCTTGTGGCGGCTGGCTGCGTATAGGCTGGCTGCGTGTTGAACTCCGTGGTTGAACCAAAGGTCAAGAGCTCGTAACCTTACCGCAGATAGAGCAGCCTCCTGTTGAACATAGAGGTGAAGCGGAGGTAGATCAAGCATAGCCTCCATGGCAGCAGTCGGTGTTGTCCTCATGCCGCCGGTAGTGGCCATGCAGGCGAGTCTCTGGAGACTTTGCAGCTTGTTGTGGACAGTAGTGAGGTTAGTTCTTGGCTACCAGATCAGCGCCCCGTAGCAGAAAAGAGGTCGAATTACTGTCTTGTACAGCCAGAGGATAACTTTAGGTGAGATACCCCACCTGTTCCCTACCATTCTCCTGCACTGCCAGAAGACAACACTTGCCTTTTCTATTCTTTTGTTGATGTGGCTACTCCAGTTCAGTTTACTATCAAGTGTTAGGCCTAGGTACTTTACCTCAGGTGACAACTGAAGCTCTGTCCGGAGTAGTTTGGGTTTGGTAAAGTTGCCAAGAACTCTTTTCTGAGTAAACATTACCATTTCTGTTTTAGTTGGGTTGACTGACAGGTCAAATTCCTTACACCATCGCTCCACCATCCGGAGAGCGGTCTGTGTCAGGTCGCAGACTGTACTGGCAAATTTACCTGTTATCAGTATGGTCAGATCGTCGGCATAACCAATCGTGAAGAAGCGTTCAGAGTTAAGCTTGGTGATAAGGTTGTTAACCACCAGGTTCCACAGCAGCGGTGAAAGAACCCCCCCTTGGGGGCATCCCCTCACCACAGCTGCGGCTTGTGACTCCCCCGCAAAGCGCACGATTCGTTTATTCAGCATGTTGGTGATCCACTTAGTTATGGCAGGTTCCACTCCATGGTTACCCAGGGCGGTTCCTATACTGGTGAAGTGTGTTTTGTCGAAGGCGCCTTCAATGTCAATGAATGTGCCGAGGCACATTTCCTTGTTCTTGATTGCTTCTTCGATTCGGCCCACGACCATATGGAGAGCCGATTCTGTAGATTTACCTGAACTGTACGCATGCTGATTACCATGCATAGGTATGTCCCTCAACGCCCGATCTCTCAGATCCCTATCACACAATTTTTCCATCGTTTTCAGAAGGAAAGATGTGAGACTTATTGGTCTGAAGGATTTGGCGTTTGTTTGGCTGTGGGTTCAGAGGACAAGCCTCATGGTAGCAGTTCTCCAGGGTGTTAGTAAGGTTGTTTACCTGTTGTTCAATTTGCGACGTATCCTGAAAGTCATCCATCGGTGGTAAACGTGCGAGACATTTACCGAGGACTGACCTGAATTTACTCCGATCTGTCTTCCGAGGATTCCGTCTGGGAATTGGTGCGGGGAACGATGTCTTGAGGTCAAAGCGAATCCATCTGTGGTCTGAGCAGGATGCCTCTTTCGAGACCCGCCATTCCATAATCAGTTCGCTGACTCTTTCCGTGGCTAGGGTTAGGTCAATTATCGTTCTACATCGTCTGTTTACAAAAGTCGGTTCCGACCCTATATTTATGATGTTGAGGCTTGTAGATATAAGGTATTCAACCAAGATCCTACCTCTGTTGTTGCTGGGTTCCATACCCCAGAGGGGGTGGTGTGCGTTGGAGTCGGTCCCTATGAGGACCTCGAGGCCGGCTCTCTCGCAGTGGTTCACCAGCAAGTGCAGTTCGTGGGGCGGCGGCTCGTCCTCCTCGTGCATGTACACCGAGACCAGGACTAGTTCTTGGCAGCCTGTAGATGGTGGTAATTGGACCAGTATCGCGCACAGATCTCTAGAACATTCCGTTAGCGGTTGTGCCACAATATTTCCAGTAGTAAGGATGCATGCTCTTGGATTTAGATGCTCCGTAGAGAAGTATAACTTACCTCTTGTATTAGAGAGTCCTCGTATCTGGTCGTTGCTCACCCAAGGTTCTTGTATGAGGGCAACGGCCGTTTGTAGATCCTCCAAGCACCGCCTAATTTGCGCTGATGCAGAGACGCTGTGCTGGAGGTTTGCCTGGACAATGCTAGTCCAGGTGCAGTTTTTTGGAGGTGTTGGATGCATTGAGTAGGCTCTCCCCATCCTCCATTGTAAGGTTCAGCCCAACTTCCATCCTTCTGGATAGCTCCTCCCCCTCAGAGACTGCCACACCCGGTTCGTCACCGGAGTCCAGCAAATCATCTTCGAGGTCGGCCACTTCCCGTTGGGTGCCTGGGTCGGCGGGTGCATGACCCGCGCCTTCAGTCGGGCTGACTTTGTCGCGAAGGGGAAATTGGGATCCCGTTATTTTGAGTCCAGGAACAGTCCTTTCCTCAAGCACGGGAGGGTGCTCCACATACTTCCCCCCTGGTCCTCTGAACTTGAGGTATACTTGCCCCATCCCACAGTTCAGAGATCTCTGAACTGATGGGGACAAGGTCTTCTGGCACGGAGAAGGTGACAAACCATCCTTCGGATTGTTTGTCCACCTTCGTTATGGTCCATCGACCGACTTGGGCCCAGTCATTCTGGTAGGCGAGTCCATGCGCAGCGTCGCGGATGTCCCTCCAAGTGGTCGATTCCTCTGGGTTAGGAACGAACAACCCGCAGCGGACTCTACCGGCCAGGTCTGATTGGCGCATAACCGCCGGTTTTATGCCAGGTGGCGGTGTGAGGCCATCTATGCAACCTCGGAGCCAGGTCAGTGAGTGTTCGTTCTGCGGGAACAACTTCAACTGACCCTCCGCATAGATAGGCCTGCCGTCAAAGCCAGGTGGCTTGTTAGATGGTGTGGCTGCCTTAGCCTCCTCCGCTAGTGCAGTGTGCATTTCGCGGAGTATGGCATTGGAGTACTCCCTCGGTATGTGACCCGTACGTTCGTCGGTGATGACAACGGCCAGGTCGGACTTAGCCGCTTGGGAGTACGACACACCAGATTGGCAAGAACCCTCGAGTCGCTGCTTCTTGTGTTCCACTCTGGGCGATAGAGATTCGTCCATCGTGCGTTTGGCAGCGGCTCGAGCTTTCTTTCCAGGTCGTTTCTGTTTTGAGGGTCCCGCACCCTCCCTACCTGTGGTCCTGGCCGACGACCCAGCGGAAGTAGTAGGAGTTGCCCCCATACTCTTCGCCGAATGTCTACCAGGGGCTTCCTGACAGGTTGGTACCGGATCCGGTATAGACTCAGATGGAGCCTCTGTACTCGGATCGGACGCGGTGACCCTGCTTGCCTCCAGCTGCTCTCTTGCTAGTCGAGCGGCACGCCGTTGGCTTTTGTTTGGCTTAGGCCGTTTCTTCTTTCCTGCCTGTCCCTGACTAACAAGGAAAGGTAGGACAATCGCGGGATCGGCAGGGCGAAACTTGGGTCGCTTCTTGGATTTATAATCCTCCACCTTCCAATCCGCGAACGGTTGTGTTCCAGCTGGCATGCCAGAAGACCTGGCCTGCGGGAAATCTCGGGAGGTCCCAGGTATTTCAGTTGGAGTAGGTTGAGGCTGGGCCTTGGGATTAACCAGGTCGGCTCCAGCGCTCTGTTGAGGGATGGCCACTCGGTTTTGCTTTGGGGGGTGCCCCGCAGCTCCACCTCTGGCCTTTCCCTTGAACCAGTATTGACCCTTGGCTTTGGTTACGCTGCCGACCGAGGTCGGCAAGCCACCAGTCGCCTTGGAACTGGGGTTTTTAGGGGCAGCTTGCCCGGTTTTTCTGGCTTTGCCATCAGCGTTGGACGCTTCTGGCGCAGCCACTGAGTATTTTAAGGACCTGTTTTCCATGTCTTTAATTTTTTTTAAATTCATCCTTACGGCTTCCCACCCTCTTTCGAGCCCGCAACTATGGGAACGCCTACCGGCTATAAATGAGCTTTCGGTCGTTAGGACTACCGGAAAGGATATAGAATTGCAGGGTTGGTTATTTGCGCGACATCGGGTGCTCGCTAGACGGGACAGGGGTCGGCCAGGTCCGACCGCCCCTGCCAGGATCGTCTTCGCTTACTCCCTCAGCATGGCCTTTCACCTCCCGCTTCGGCAGTTAGACTACCTCCACGGGACCCCACAACTCTCGCCGTGTCCCTTACTATGCTCTACCTTACATTACCTACATTTATTACATCCCGATTCAAATAAATGTTCGTGCCGACTTGTTGAACCTCTTAGGCTAGCCCACCAGACAAGAGTGTAAGTATGAGTGTGTGAGTGTGAGTGTATGTGTGAGTGTAAGAGTGTGAGTGTGTGTGTGAGTGTGTGAGTTTGAGTGTGTGAGTGTGAGTGTGTGAGTGTGAGTGTGTGAGTGTGAGTGTGTGTGTGTTAGTGTGAGTGTGTGAGTGTGAGTGTGTGTGTGTGTGTGTGTGTGTGTGTGTGTGTGTGTGTGTGTGTGTGTGTGTGTACGTGTGTGTGTGTGTGTGTGTGAATTATTTAACTTTTTTCTGAGCTTCGTACTCAGAGTTCTGCTTTATGTCACAGCCGTTTACCAACCGGTTGTAGATAATTCGTCACACCCATGCCAAAGTCGCAAATCTGCACTTCGGTTTAAAATAAGAATAGCAGATTCGCTGTTTTACCAAATGGCGTTTCCGTCATTGTCTTTTGAAGTCAAATTACAGATTTGCGAATTTAGCATGGGTGTGACGTATGGGGGGAGGATATAAACCTGTAATATTGAAACCTCGTTTTCGTTCTCGGGACTGGCATTCTAAAAACCCTCTAGTTAAGCCTTTCTTTATAGTCCACTAAGTGTGTAATGGACTTGAGAGTAGATGTAATAGCATTAAGTATATAAAGGCGTCGTGCATTTTATACTTCAGCTTCTTTATAAAGAACTTCAGTGGAGAACCTTACTGCTTTCTTTAGCACTACCTTTAGTACTGACCTTTACGCTCTTTCCAATCTTATAATGTTGGTTAATGTACTTCCACACCATATGTATATGCAACAGGACAGAATTTACTGACAAAGGGGGAGGTATATTGACTTGAGCAAATCCATACTAGCAACATCTCGGAGTTGCTTCATTACAAAGATGATCTTTCTAGTTTTCGCGGACAGTACTATATGTGAGTAACACTGAGGTATTTTAATGAGTGAGTTTTCGGATTTTTGCGCAGTCACATATTATAGTAGTTCTTGCTTCAGGGCTTAATCTTTACGAATGTATAACTATATCTGGGCAATGAAGTGGAGACGATGATTTAGTTTTATAGAAACATACGAATCTTCTCTTTTGTGTATTTAGTGTGAGCAGGTTCTTACTAAGCCATTCAGTAACTACTTTTATACCCCGTTCAGTTTTCTCATGACTTGTCGTGAAAAAATATTGCTGTATCATCGGCGTAGCAAACAACTTTAGCATTTTCTAGCAATAGTGAAAGCAATTCACTGATGTATACCAGAAACAAGGTCGGGCCCAGCACGCTACCTTGGGGGACGCCAAAAGACAATGTTTCAGGGTTGCTCAGCCATGAATCAATTTTAACGCATTGTTTCCTATCACTTAAATAGCTGCAGAACCAGTTCAGTGCAATTCCCCTTACTCCAATAGCCTCAAGTCTCTTCAAAAGTATCGGAATAGCGACTGTGTCGAAAGCCTTCGCAAGATCTAAGAAGACTCCCCAACATGTTTGTCCATTGTCAAGATGGGTCACAACTTTATTACTTAAGAGACTGACAGCACATGCAGTGGATTTATTGAGTCGAAAGCCGAACTGCTTGTCAGATACAATACCATTACTTTCCAAATATTTTACTAGCCCCTTTAACAAGAGTTGTTAACACAGCTCTTTCTAAAATTTTAGAAAATACAGGCAACAACGATATGGGATGGTAATTATTCGGAATATTGGTGGCCCCTCCTTTATGTATTGGGAAAACGACTGCTAGTTTCCAATCCTCTGGTACTATGCTTGTTGACAGACTATGATTAATTATAAGTGTAAGAGTTGCAACCACATACTTTTTATCATTTTAATCAGCATATTTGTTATTCTGTCGCTATAATTTTTCAGACCCATGATTATAGATTCTACTTCAAGGGTATCGATGGGTTCAAAAAGAAATAATTAACAGGAGAGCCACTGGTAGTAACCTTTTGCGCTAGAGAAGCTTGTGTAGTATCTAAGTAATTCAAAATAACACTGGCATATGATTTCCCAACTATAGCAAAAAAGTAATTGCAAGAATTAACTGAGGTTTGGGGGCAACTTTGTAAGGACAGTAGATCAGTAGCAGGGCTAGACTGATTACTTTTTCTATGTGTAATAGAGTTGACCGACGCCGAAAGCTTTTGTGGTACATTTTGGTTTTTTTTTTCAGTCATACTATTTTTTTATTTACGTAGTAAATTAATATAGAAATTACGATATCTAGAGTAAACAAGTATTTTGAATGAGTTCAAAGGAAGTTTTTTAGGTTTTCTATGCAGTTTATCACGCACCCGTAAGCATTTTAATAAGCCTCGCGACGTCCATGGCTTGAGAATGATTTTTGAGCGACTTATTCGAGTCAATTCAGTGTTATTATCTACTATATTTTTGATTATGCATATGAATGTTTCAGACTGATTAGTAACATCGGATATTTTATTTAATAATAATAATGACCAATCAACGTTACACAGTTCCTCTGCGACCAAAATATCTCCTTTGTAGAAAACATGGTCAAGACAAACTAAGTAACTAACTAACTAACTAACTAAGTCTTGTGACTTTATCTACTGCTGGTAATAGACCTAATTTTGCCAGAGAACAAAGATATATTCTGCATTTGAATCATTAATATTTATATTTATATACCCAGTAAACAAAATACTTGAATTCAACTTTGAATTTGTTAGTAATACGGTTATTGAGGTGAAAAACGGATCAATGTTTCGGAAAGCAGGAGACCTATATATTACCTAAAATGGTTATAATGCTAGGAATATAAACAGCAATACAGTTTGCGTCATCAATAGTAGGTTCCTGTACTTGAGGTAACCATATATTTTTCACATACGCAACGACTCCACCTGCCTTGTTAATGTAACTAACTGTATAAAAGACATTGTATTTACTCGTATCCTGGCATTTGGAAAATAGTTGATCCCTCCCTCAACCAACACTCAGAATAACAACATCAATATCGCAATTAAGTCGCTTTAAAGCTACAAACAGTCCATTAAAGTTGTCGTTGAGACTTATAATTATAATTTATGGCAATGAATAATATTTAGACAGGACTCCGCATTATCGATAGAATGACAAATCACGTACGCGCTATCAATTTGGTTCATAACATCAAGTACCGCCATACGTGGGTATAAATTGGCTGTGACGATTTGGGGGTTTTAGGGGGAGAGGGTCGGGGTGAGGTTTTGAGAAATATCATTCTACAATGATCAGGCCTGTACGACAAACATTCAAAGTTTTTGTGAATTTGAATATATTGTATATATTGTGTGTTGAGTGTAAATGTATTATGGTGTGGATTAAAGTGATCTGACTGTATTTTACAAAAATAATTGGTTTAGCTTAAACCAAATATAACAGACATTTGAATAGTATTATTACAAATGTTGCCTTCACTTTAGGGGTCCATTTAGGATGCGAGTCCGATGTGCTTGTTGTCCAAGTCTTCAGTACTGCGTATGTGTATTGCGGGCTTCGACTATTAGTTCCTTCTGCTTTCCGTATGAAGATTGATCCGTTCTGAAGCCAACAATAGCGAAAACCATTGATTTCAGCTCTTCTTCTAGCCTCGCGAAATACCATTCGTCTTTCTTTAGTTAGACGCTCATTCACATATACAGGATGACATCAAAGACGTGATCAAAAGTGATATGACTTTATTAAAGGGGGATCCTAACAATATAGGCATGTAGGTGTTTCGATGTAGTATTCAGACTTAATCACGCAATGATCAAAATTAAATAATTTATTCTAAACAGTGTGATCATCACCCTACTTATTGAATGATATATTTTTTTCAAATTCTTTAAGGGTTGTATTTCTACAAAGCTCCTTATTAAGGTATCTTATTAGGTTAAATAATGGTGTAAACTTAGTGATTTTCGGCAAAAACGCAAACTCTTACAAACAGGAAGATTTTTTTATTCAACACTAAGTTTTAAGCGGTCACCCATCCTCTTTTGGACTGCGCTTGTCTAACTAACTTTGGAGGTCGGCATTTCGTTTTTAATTAATCGTAATATACCTACACCTCGCCTTTAAACGGGTGAATTTCAACAAGCGTCAAATTATCCTAATTTTGGTGGTATTTTTTATTTTCTTAGTAGGGTTTACAATTAAACGTTTAAGTGACGTCATTAGTCATTATAAAAACAGTGTTAAAATGGCCCTTTATTATACCAAGTGTTTTTTAAGATATAACGATTTTACTAATTATGTACCACCAAAATTGTTATTATCCACCAAAATTACTTTTCTTAGAAAAACTCACGATCAATAATAACATATCGGGCTAATTAAAATATAATCGTTAGGGAATCTTCCTTGTTATTTTTGAAAATCCAAAACGTTAGAGTCGTAATATAATAAATAATGATTATTTGTTGTTGAAATAATTTTGGTGGAGACCAAAAATTTTGATAATTTTGGTGTTTCGCAAAAGCCACCAAAATTGTACCACCAAAATTATAAAATTAACATTTTTTTTAAATTAAAAACAAATGTTTTAGTTTAACAAAAACTTAACTCGTTACAGTTAAAAAGACACCATAAACATACTTGAAAAAACTATCACACAGCAAAACTTTTTGCGAAATAATGACTTATCTAAGTTATCACGATTAATAAAGTTTATTCCATACCACCAAAATTAGATACTTATGTGCTTAGCGGGAAGACGCAGAAAGGTGGTACAAATCTTTCACCGTATATCGCTGGAGTGAAACTGAACGAACATCTGACGCTATATTTGTTTGTTAATCACGTTTCGTTCGATCATAAAATCAATTTCAATATTCACCACCAAAATTAACTATTTCGCTTGGACAGTTTTATTTACACTGCTCCCAGTTTCCTTTTACTTGCAAATGCAATAATTGATACATTTTAAAATACCTCAACTAATAAGGAATACAGATAACTAAAATATAAGTCTAGTTGAGGCTTAATAAGTTTGTACCACGAAATATCAGTATATGCGGGAAGTACAGGACACGACACCAAAATTGAGTTTGGATTGAAAATATTTTTTTACGATAAATATAATAAGTTAATAATAATTTTAACTCTGGCTCAATATGGTACTTTGAGTAAGATTATTTATAAAATAAATAGTTTTCCAATACATGTACTTTACCCCAATTATCACGTCCGCCGCTCAAAAAATGTGGTTGAGATAATTACCCAAACACGTGATAGGGGTGACTAATTGCGATAATTTACACCCTATATGCATTATGCAAAAGTGAAACATTTTTGAGTGTGTAAATATGCAAGAAAAATATATTTAAAAAAAGTATTAATTTAAATCTATTTTTTCTTCTGATTTATAAAAACGATTAAACACTGGTTATTTATCAATATTAAAACTACAATTAACGGTTCAAATTAAAAATGCGAGGGTAAAAAAAATATTATTTTAATATTGTTTTGAGATTTTTTCCACTAAAATGCCTTATATACCAAAAAAAAGTTATGAAACTTGGTTTGCAGATTATTTCAAAAACATAACCGTTTTCTTAGCTCTTTAAAAATGCAAAACAACTAGGAACTTACTTAAAAAAACTGAAAAAAAAAAATCACAAATGATGTAGGCGGAAATTCGTATTCGAAATACACATAAAATCGCTGTTTGAATAGGTATCTTGCAAATAGGTTTAATTCGTACCTAAGCCAATGCAGAAAGCAAACTGGCAGGTAAATAAAAAAAAAGTTTTTAAAAAAATCTTTTTACAAAAACTTTTCACACATGCGTTGGTTTTGTTTTACATGCGGCGCCGTGTTTTTTGAAGTAAATACACTCACGACTGTTTTAATTTGAATTGAAATATGAAAGAACTAAATCAAAATGAACAGCGTATGTTTCAAAATTACACAAACGAAGAATACGCCGACATTGTGTTTTGTTACGGCTTTTGCAACGGTAACTGTGAAGCTGTTCGTTAAGATTATTCGCGTCGGTTTCCTAATCGCCGGTTACCCCATGTATCAATCAGAAAAAATAGATTTAAACAAATCAGAAGAAAAAATGAGATTTTTTTTTTAATACATTTTTTTTTTACTTATTTAGAAAAAAGCTAAAATTCATGATAACTCAAAAATAGTTCACTTTTGCATAATGCATATGGGGGCTAAAATTATTGCAAATAGTCACCCCCATCACGTCTCAACGGGAATACGTCGAATTATCAATAACCTTGTATTAGACTCTTGATTTTAAAAACTATTGGCCTTTAATAAAAGATAGGGACAATTTTTTTAAAATGGAAAATCTAATATTTATTTTGCAGACCTTGAAGTGACGCTACGCTTGTAATTTCGATACAATGGAAAAAAACGAGTTTCGCGTGTTGTTAAAACATTGTTTTTTAATCCAAAAAAATACCGTTCAAGCAGAGCAATGGCTTATAAAATGATATGCGGGATCAGCTCCCTCTAAAGCAACCATTTGTCTGTGGTATGCGGACTTCAAACGCGGTCGCATTTACACAATTGATGGGGAACGCTCAGGTCGTCCAAATGAAGCAGTGACTCAACGAAATATTAACTAAGTCCTGAAAATCGTAATGGAAGATCGGAAGGTAAAAGTGCGCGAGATAGCTGAGATAGTGAAGATTTTAGCTGGTAGTGTTTTCACAATTTTACATAAAAAGCGTTTGATTACAACTGATCGAATCGAACAACGTATCAATGATTCAGAGCGATGTTTGGCGCTGATGAATCGTAATAAAAAGGATTTTTTTACGTCGGTATGTGACAATAGATGAAACATGGATACACCGTTTTACTCCGGAATCCAATCGGTAGTCAGCGGAGTGGAGAGCGGCTATTTTTTATACTTTCTGTGGGGGTTCCATTACTTCTATGGGACTCAGATTCCACTTGATTTGTTAAAGAAAAAAGGAGTTGGAATCAGTTGGTCTGTGTTCTCCTTTCTGTTAAAAAAGGTTTTGGAATTGCTGTTTTTAAATCGCAATTGGTTTTTTGTCTTAATAATGATTTCAAATTTCATTTTTTTAATAATGAGGCCTATGAAGAGTTTTCAATACTATACCTATTACAATCAATTAGCCCGAAAACTCCAGCCATTTGAGAGAAAAAATGTTTCGACAGACTGGTGGAAAGACGGATAACAGTCATCTTATATATTTATCCCGTTTTTCAGTGTGTAGTGCGTTTCGGAGATAATACAAATCCTTAAATTAAAATTGGTGATGCTTCCCTTGTTATTTTTTTAGAGGGATTTGAGCCAGCACCTATGCGATTACTACTACTACTACTATAGGTGAAAAACTTAAGTAAACCTGACCTGTTTTATGTGGTTGTGTACGAAATTAATATGGAACTTATGTCAACTTTCAAATATATAATGTCAAACGGTCTATACAGATGTGTTACTACTACACACAACAGGTCTTTTACTTCAGTTTTTCACCTATAATAATAATTAAATTAGTTTTACAAATAACATCCCATTAACAATGCTATTCATAAATGTTTATTTATGTATTTATGTTGTAGAATTCCTTTTGAAAATGGTCATTTATCAATTGTGAACACCCATTAGATCCAGCTCAACTGTGCGAAGAGTGAGTCTGCACTAGTCCACTGCGCAGACAAGGTTCACAAAGCTGTACAAAGTTTGATAGGCGCCCTAACGCAGTTGGATCAGCAGGTAAGAAAAACAGACCGGGAACAAAACCGTTGCAGGACGAGAATACAATATATTTTGCTCGATTTTTGCTCAATATTAATAACGGCAACAGGAATCGCATGAAATATTCACGGAATATTAAGTTAAATATTCACTATATAAATAAACAATTAATTTAAAATAAAACAAATGTTTAGTGGGCTCCCATACAACAGACATGTCTCTTTGTGCCGTTTTTATAGATAATGGTACGGAACCCTTTGTGCGCGAGTCCGACTCGCACTTGGCCGGTTTTTTAACCCTTGGAGCGCCAAGCGCCATTATTTAAACAATCGCGGTAAAAAAAAATAAAAAATATTTTATGTAACCTTTAACCGTTAGAAATCATGAAATTTGAAATATTTAAAAAAAAATTTTTTTCATTACTTTTATGCAATTTTTAATTTTTTAATGTTTTCCTTTGTTAATAAAAAAGTGGAAAATTAACATTTTAGAATTTTTCCAACGGGGATCTATTTTTATGCCTTTTAAGAATAACTTCACGAAGTGAAAAAAATCCTAGGGTTGTAGTTTAATAATAATCAGGTTTCTCCTGTTAACATTTTATTCAGAAAAAGTTGTTAATTAACTAATGCATAACTAATGGAAAAATGGGGATATGAACTTTTAGTCGACGGATTATTGTTTATTTATATATCCCAATAGTACTCAATTTTTTTTATTCTTTAATATTCATATTTAATATGTTAAAATGATTTTTATTGTTACCTTGTCCGAGTGACAAATCGCGAGCGGAAGCCATACTACCCGCTTTTAGCGCTATTTTCAGGGCTCCGTTAAAATTATAAATATTAAAGATACAGTTCCGGGAGGTAGGACCTTTTTTTAGGAAATTTTCATATTTTTCAGATCTGTTTTTAAATTTCGAATATCTTTGATAGTTTTCGAGATATTAAAAAAAAAACCAAACTCCTACATTTGTTTTTTTTTAGTTTAATAATACTTTTGCAGTTTTTATCGGCCCCTTTTGGAACTTTTTCTTAAACTTTCTACATAATATTCCGAATCGAATGAAACCTTGATCGTAATTTTCGGAGACTATACAAAAATTTCACCCAAAAAGGTACATGTTGACCAGACTATATCAATCTTAATTCAAACCACTCTGATTTCCAAATTCGTGTTAGTAATATGAGATATAAGAACTTATCATATAACAGTCATAATATACTATCACTTTGTATAATCTTGTTTAGTATAACGTTCACTGGATATAATGAACGAAAGATACTTATAATCTCAAAATATATATTTTATTTATTTATTTATTTAATCTTTATTGCACAAAAGAATAGACTTAGTATACAAAAGGCGAACTATGTACATTTTCGTAAATTATAACGTTATAAACATATAATACCAATCGATATAACGATTAAAGCGTATTATGTTCATAATACCTACGATTTAAAACATATATATTTTTGAATACACTTAATGACAATGACTTAATCTAACATCAAAAAAAAATGCTCGTATAGTATAGTAAACTTTTTTGATATACATAATATGTTGTTTGAAATAAATAAAACTATGTATGTAAAATAAATAAATAATTAAATTATTGTTTTTATAGCTAACGTTCATTGTATCTTGTCAACGTTATTTATATTATATGAAATTATGTATAATGTAGTTATATCTCGTGAGACGCAACCCCAAATGCATATATCGTTATGAACACACGGTGTTTACGGCGCTCCACGGTTATAACGTTAACCGTCGGGGTGACATAGGATATAGAAAATTGTATGTGCAACACGAGACCAATTTTTTTGACATTTCGTGTACTATTTGAATCGCTTGCTCGGGATTCAAAATCAACACGGCCAGCAAAAACCAACTTCGCTCTCTTGTTGCACATTTTTCTATTTGTTATTATTTTAATTCAACCAATTTTTTTACCATTACTTTATTATACTATGTACTCGAAATGTGACAGTCTCTTATTAGTCTATTATTTTGCGCGAAAATTCCGGGCTCTGACAATAACGTTAAAGAGAAAATACTTGTTATTCTTTGAGGTAGTTTTTTTTTGTGTTTGTAGCAGGCACCTAACGGCTTAGGAACCCTAAATTAAGCAAGTATTTAATAAACTCATAAAAACTGTTGGGTAACAGGGTGGATCGCCTCGGGAAGATGGCATCATAGAAACCTCAGAGGACGGGCCTGAAAGGTCTGATGTATATCCACCTGCTTTGCCAGTTCCACGTGCTTTCGCCGACAGCCGCCGTTCCTCAGTTACCTCCGCCATCTCAGCTGCATCATTGCACTTTGATAAGTAAGTACACAAGTTTTGGTTATTCTAATAGTGGATATAAGTAAAATTTTGGGTTCTAGTTAATACTTATGTATTATTGCGTCAACTCAATTAGGATGGGGTAGGTAAACCCAAGTAGCACACTGGGTGGGAAATAGCTCGTAAATCATATCTATTTATTAGATACTTAAGTGAAATATGTAGCCATGACTAAGTAAGTTCTATAAAGGTAGAAAGAACCCCTTGGCAACCAATATAAACCACGGGGAGAGAAATTGCAGCCTATTTTTGGTTCTAAATTTAATCCATAAGTGATCTCACGATTACCTTAAATGGCAATTAGAACTATGGGTGAAAGTTATGCGTAGTGAACGACATTTATTAAACGATGAATATAAAATTCAGTTCGGTCAATGAGTGATAATGGCGACGCCAAAGTTCCTTTGAGTGGCGTGGCAACAATTAAGTCAATAAGTTGTGTTGTTAAAAGTGAATATGATCTGCCATTTTAACTTTGGATTTACTTATACATCTGTTTGGTGAAAGATTAAACTTCACGTTCAAGCCCCTTTGATTTGATCAGGAATATTTAAAAAGAGAATGCTAAATCAAATAAGGAATTGATACTGATAAGAAATTAAACTGTTAAAAACCTGACCTAATGATTGCAGGTTACGTACAATGTTAAAGTAACATCGTCACAACTGTCAAAAGTCCGTGATTATGCGTCAGTATTCTTTCTGTTTAAAATAATTCATTTTTTAGGTCTCCAATTTGTAAACATGCAAAACAAAAAAGATCTTGAGTGTTTATTTTCACTTATTGGTTCTCTATTTGGAACTATCTGGTTTCAATTGTCACTGAATAAAAACTAATAGTGCTATATAAGGCTCTAAAGTCACTTATTAGCAACTTTTAAATATAAGCGGGAGCATACCCTTATTTGGAACTTTTAATTCCAAACTATAGTATAATAGAGTAGTATATCACCAGTAATGGCTAAAGAGATAATTTTACGGCCCTTCTAGGCCTTAAAGTTGCTATCACTTTAGGTTCCAAAAGGGCCGTAAATATGGGTACTGCGTGAGCTACTGCGCGCGGCTCAGGCCTGAAATATGCGTTTTCCTAAAATGTATATTTCCCAAAATGTCGGTTTTTCATTATGTCAGCACGTCTTTTGCATAATGTTAGCTTCTCAAAATGTCAGCTTCTTATAATGTATGTCTCCAAGAACGTCAGTTTTCATATAGTGTTTGCTTTACGGAAAGTTTTTATTCTCAAAATGTCTGCAACCTCAAAATATCTGCCTTCTTACAATTTTTGCATTCCAGAAGTCTCATTCCCAAAATATCTGCAATTATGAACGCCACATTTACAATCTTTTCCTTTTTGGTTTTTCAACAACAGGAAAGGAGCCATTTTAATTAATAATTATCATAATAATATGGATACTGCACAGTAATAATAGATATTCATCAAAGAGTAAGTATGCCAAGAAATTAACCTTTTCAATTTAGAACATTGATTTGAAATAAAGCAGACATTATAGGAAGTCAAACATAATAAGACGATCGCCTATATACAAAAGTCAACATAACGGAAAAGCAAACCTTATGGTAAGGCTTATGGTATTATAGGAATATAAACATTATAAATAGACAGCGTCCTGAGACTGTACACATTTTAAATACCAGTCATTTTGTGAAAGCTGACCAAATAGAAGTGACGTTGTGAGAACGCAGACGTTTTGACAATTGTACGTTTTAGGGAAACTCATATTTCAGGCCTGAGCCCTGCGCGCGAATACTACCCGACACACGTCTTTTACAAGTGGGTACAAGGTTATTATGATAGCGGTAAAACATTAAGTTTGTTTTTTACTCGACTGTCGAAAAAGGAGGGTAATGTTTTAAAACCTAAAGTGCGGTGAGTTGTCCTTTGTTTCAATGTTATAGAAAATTAAAAGAAGACGTTCTGCCGACTTACGAAGACCTTATTTAGGAAATGGACCAGATATTAATAATAAAGAAAAAATAAAACGGAATATCCTACGGAACCGCTCATTTCAATACTTGGAGAAATAGTTTAATGCCAGATAGAATAATGTTTTAAAAAACTAAAAACCGGCCTTTGGTTAAAATGACGCAGACTTCAGTTGGGCTAACCTATTAGGCTATTAATGATATTTTAAAAGAAGTTGTTTCTTGCTTTTCGAATACGGTTTTAAGAATTTTAAAATATTTATTCTATCTGGCAGTAAACTATTTCTATACCTTTTAGCTTTCATAATAATAAGTATGGAAGTCTAACTGACGCGGAAAATCGGGCCCATTAGCGCCGAACCGTCTATCAGTCGACTTTATGACGTAGTGCCAAACAATTCGCATCAATTCGAATTATAGTGACCTAATCCACATATTTTGAATTTCGACTTAGGTCTCTATAATACTAAATTTATGACTCGAAATCGAAAGCTGAAAATGTTTGAATTAGGTCACTATAATTCTAAAAGTGCGATGGACGATGTTATGCAATAGGTATATCTTTGAAAATGGTAAATTACAAGCAACTAGGTACTTCGAATTAATAGGAAATTAATTTAATTACTTCATTACTACAGTTACTTTAGATATACCTATTAAAATAAATAGTCGATATTGTTTTTGAGTTTAGAAAAAAATGAGAACGCCGTCTGGCTTGGGTGGATGCAGTTTATCGCTAAGTGCGTAGCGAAAATTGGATACTTACCTAGCAAACATTGCAGAATGTGCAGCATCCATTTTGATTAATCTGATTATGTCATCTCAAAAACTAGAAAATATTTTTTTAAGTCACAGCGGGCTAAATTGTACCGTACATTGTCAACATTTATTTACAATAATATTGATAATATTTTAATGAATATCAGACGTCGAGTGGTTTATCATATCACACATCTATTAGGTACCTGAGCCTGCTTAACTTATATTGTTACGTAAATTTATGCCTATAAGGATAAAGATGTGCTGCGTTTTTTTTTGTCACTTCGGATGCTAAAAACTATTTGAGGCTAACTGTAAAGATTTACTCTTTTACATCTTTATAATAGTGTAACATTGTCGTAAGAATGTTAAATGATTTAAGGGGAATAATCAGTAAGTTTGTCAAAACACTACTTTAAACATTTACCTATTCACTTGCCTACTATGTTATTGTTGTATTACACCATCCACGTCTGTTAAAATAATTGGCCACGTTCAAGAAATCCGAAAAACAAAATATTGTTAATTAAAATTATAGTGTCAGAGAGCTTTTAACCATTTGCAATTTTTTGTCTTTTTAACGGTATAAAACCTTACTGAAATTACTGTCTGCTCAAACATTATCAATATCTGGTAAAAAATATTTCAAACCTTAACTCAATTAATATTTAGTTCATTATCGAAACCACTCGATACATAAGATCTTTTAATTTCAAAAAGTGGGCGTTTTGGAGCGGATTCGGCAGTCGTTTTTGTTTAAGGTTATCACAGATAACCTCTTTGTACGAGTATATTCCGCCTATAACCTCTTTGTATATTTACAGTTGAAATAATTTACTTAGCTACTAATTTTAATGCGCAACACGAAAGATAATTTCGGTTTTCAACGAATATATGAAATACTTTTTGATTAATCGACTTGAAACCGGTGACTGTTTTGTGAATTTTGCTGTAAGAGGTTTAGAATATCGCATATTCACGAATCGTTTTGACGTCTAAAGGTATGAACAAATTACGATTTATTGCTGTAAAAGTCGTCTCAAAATGTATGAATTACTTTTTACCACTTTTATATATTTTTTGTATAAAAATACTTAAAAAAATTAAAGGGTACTGAAAAACAATAAGGGTTTCGTTTTTCGGAAACCTTAAATTAACAGCCCGTTTCTACTACCGTTACTACTAAACTCAATCAATGACTGTCTGTCTGTCGATTTGAATTTGAATCGATTTATTTTTATTAATGAAATAATGTTTTATGGTGATGTTTAACTTTGTTTTTTTCATGTCGTTGAACGTATAACTTTAGATTTCATCGATAGATATCTTCTGCTGCAGCCGTGTCGATTTCAGGTTATCTTAAGGGCATTTTCATTATAAAGTGTACCCTAGTTAAGGAAAGTTAAAAAACGTTTACTTTTGTCAGTTTTGTGACGAAATCAGCCATCTATATGGCTAATTTAGTCACAAAACTGACAAAAGTTAACGTTTCTTAATTTTCTTTAACTAGGGTACACTTTATTTTGAAAATGCCCTTAAATATGATTCACGTAGGTTAGGTTAAGTTAGGTTAGACTTGTTGACCATTAAAATATGTTAACTCCTGTGCCTAGAAAAGCCTGCCGATGAAATAAAAAATCTACGAACTTATAATTATCTTCTAGGAAGGTTAAACCGTTTTTTAGGGTTACGTAGCCAAACTAGGAACCCTTATAGTTTCGCCATGTCCGTCCGTCCGTCTGTCCGTCCGCAGTCTAGCGCAGAGATTCTTTGTACTAGTAAGCTGTAATTTAGCATGAATATGCATATTAGTCACGCCAATAAAATGGTACATTAAAATGTAAAAAAAAATATTGAGGGTACCTCCCCTACACGTAACGTGGGGATGTATTTTTCAAAAATTTTACAAGTTTGTGAGAACAGTAATTTGATTAAGTAACCCGTTTATTAAATATTAAGATTTAAAGCGCTGATTTTTGTTAGACTCAAGTGTCCCCCCCGTGTGTGAAAAAAATCTTAAATGAAAGGGCATATCACGAATTTTAAAGGAAAACTACCACGACTAAGTGGACATCGTTGGTTCTTGAGACACAGGCGATTAAAGTGATTTTACCTACTAAAATCATCTAAGACGACACCAATTGACTTTAAATAGAAAATTAGTTATTACTTGTTGATTTTTATGTTTTTACCAGTTAACGGCTTCGGAACCCTACACTCAGCATGGTCCGACATGCTCTTGCCCGGTTTTTTTATAATTTCGAATGTACCTACCTATATTTTGGACTATTTATGGCGTTATAATTATGTGTATAGCTTAATGTAGGGTTGTTTTTTATAATCGTAGTAAAAGATATTACAGGGGCCAGAGGGTGATGCTACCTATAAATATTAACCAATTTTGATTACCCTACGAAACCGCAAACATGTCAAACGTACATTCAAAGAGCAGAACTTTTATAGGAGGGGTGTAACATTACTCACTACACTACTAACCTCAATATGCGAAACAGTGTTTTTTAAAACGCCTATACTCTTTAGTGGTGCAATAAACATCAGATTCAAGAAAATTATCTAAGTTTGTATCTTTCTATATCTGTTTGTACTTCGAATCTTTCTCTTGCGCCAATTCTGTCTCTTAATCTCGTGCACGGGAAAGCTAAAAAACAACATTTCAGGTTTTTGCCATTTTGCTATGGAACCCTTGAAAGAGGTAATCTATTGTTTTATTTTCTGACTATGGTCAGGTACGTATTATCAATATAATAAAAATGAATCGCTGAATGTGTTGCTAAGCGCAAATCTCGAGAGCAGCTGAACCGATTACGTTAATTATTTTTTTGTTGTGTTCGTTATCGATAGAAAAAGGTTCTTATGGAAGAAAATAAATGTAATATCCACCGGGAAGTCAAAAATTTGCAGCGGGGCGAAGCCGCTGACGGGTAGCTAGTAAAGTATAAATTTAATATACATGGTGAAAAAAAAAACCGGTGCCATTAGAGAAATGAACAGTGTTAAAAACTAAATTAAATCTAAACAGCTACTTAACATTTAAAACATACAATACATAAATAATATAAGTTTATATAATACATAAACAATACTTATATACATGCGATGAAAACAGTGTGTGATAAAGATGATGACACTTACTTAAGTTCTTGCTTGAGGAGATGTTCGCGAAGCTTACGTTTAAATACAAACTTGCTGGACGCTTGTCGTATTTCAGATGGTAGCGCATTCTAGAGACGGATTGCCTGTAAAGAGGAATTTTGAGTTTTAGGCAGCGGGAGGAACGCAATTCACACCCAGGACGTGGGGCATCGAAAATAAATTTACATTTTAGATAATCTGGAACAGAGGGTTTCGAACGAAATTGAGAAGAGAGTGCACAAAATCCTAAAGGACCTACGTTGACGAATGGGAAGCCAATTGAGTTAACGGCGGAAAAAAGAAATATGATCATATTTACGAAGTCCAAAAATGAAACGTATGCTATTATTTAGGAGACGGTCTAAACGATTGAGGGAGTCCTGGTTGACATATCTGGTGATCTATCTACTTGATAAATTAACTTACCAGGTATAACTGATTATATTTAGAAGAGTTTATTATCCAGTCTGATTAAAAATGGCACGTAATAAATAAATAAGAAAAAGGCGATCCACGTCGACTTAACGTGCAATTCAAACAACGAAACATCTACATGCGTATAATATTGTAACGTCCGTGGGGGTAGGTAACTAATAGAAACTCGGTATTTACGGTATTATGTCGGCACTTTTTGATGGTGCACTTCGGCATCCATACAACAGATGACTAAGGTAAAGAGGTGTGCTAAAACTGCCATTAAGCACAATTTTGACGCCGCGTGTTTTGCTCGTTGATGCGAAGTCCTTGTGTATTGAATGTCATGATAATCCTCATCACCATATAAGAGGGCGTTAACGTGCTCACTAGCGCCACTGGTAAATTATTGTGATTATTTAAATTTAACAATAGATATTTTAAAAAGGAGGCCACTACACACTGTGTTTTGTATATTTTAAATGAGTGCATCTCGCGAGATATAACTTACATAATAACTATTTTCATGTTACTAACGTTTACGAGATATAATGAACGTTAGCTATAAGAACAAAATCAATATTTTTATTAAGAATTACGGTCAAGTCACATAACTTATTTCAGTTCGTACAACATAAATGACATACAGCGATTGTAATACATGTTATCTTTTAGTGTCGGGGTTATTAAAATGTAAAGGTTGAACACGCCAAAACGTGGGCATACATAATATATGTACTTATATTTATTTTATTTACGACTATAAAACTATTTAGTAATATATTTATAAACTCCATAGTATGATGAACAAAAAATATTACGGCATCATGTCACTTCGTACATTCGTTTTCACGATGGAGAGCCCTGAACTTCAGCAGCGTGAAGTTATTTTGCTCAAGCACACAGAAAATCTCCTTCTAAGCTACAGAGTACTAGCAAAGTTATTGAAATATCCACAATCCACTGTTTGTTCTGTTTTAAAAAAGTTCCGGGCACGGTTGACTGTGGAACGGAAGCCAGGTACTGGCAGAAAGCAAGGCATAAGACACAAAAATTAAGCCAGAGTTTTACAGCTTTTTAACACAACTCCGAAGATCTCGTCACGCGATGTCACTAAAAAGGTACAAATGTTACAATCTTATGTACAAAAAGTAAAGACAAGAGCTGGGTTAAGGTCGTACAAGGCTCAACTGCACCCGACCGCAACGCTCAGCAGAGTTTGACGGCCAAACGAAGGACAAGAAAGTTATACGACAATTTCTTAACAAAATTTAAATGCATCGTGTTGGACGACGAAACGTCCATAAAAGCTGACTTTAAACAGATACCAGGCCAGGAGTTTTATACTAGTACGAGTCGCAAAAATGCTCCTGAGGACTGTAAGTTAAAAAAGAGGTCCAAGTTTCCGAAAAAGTTCTTGCTTTAGCAAGCTATTTGCAGCTGCGGTCAAAAAAATCGATCATTTTTCACTACAGGCACTGTAGCGAAATTTGCAAAAAAGTGTTTGGAGAACCGACTTTTACCCTTTCTAAGAAATCATATTTCGCAACCATTGTTTTGGCCTGATCTTGCAAGCTGCCACTATGCCAAATCTGTGTCAGACTGGTACAAACAGAATGGTGTTGCTGTGGTATCTAAAAACTGCAATCCTCCTAATTGCCCTGAACTCAACCCTATCGATGAATATTGGTCCAAAATGAAAGGGATATTAAAAAAAAGGGTTGGCAAACCAGTTCCGTGGCTGATTTGCAAAAAACATGGACTTGGGCTGGTAAAAAGTACCCTGACAATGCCGTGCAAACCTTGATGAGCCGCATCCGACGCAATGGCGTATTCAAAGCTTAATTAAAACACATTTGTATGTTTATAAATGTACGATAGTAGTGTAAGCCAATGTAATATATATATTTCTAATTGTACTTGACTATGTTTTTATTTACTATTTAAGATGCCCACGATTTGGCGTGTTCAACCTTTAATATAGTATGAAATTAATATGGGTGAGCGAGCGATCTAGAGCCCTCTGAGCAGGATTGTGATTCTCATAACACAGCGCTGCGTCGAACGAGTTTATCCGGCAATTTTAAGTAGTCCCGTCGGAGCGTACAAAACGCATTTTAGCGCGTGCCTTCTGAATTAGGAAGCTTTATACGATTGTGAGTTCTACTTTCCTGTGAAGTCACGGTATTGAGATGCTTGTCAAACGAACTTTTGATCCTTTAGTGATCGAGTCACAGATAAAAAAATACGTTACTGAACCGACTCGGGTAGGTTAGGTTAGAAGGCTATGGCGGGAGCGATGCGAGCTCTGGCCTTAGCATTCGAGGTTATTTTTTTTACGTTTCCTAATAATAGTTGTAGGCGTTTATATTATACGTGCATTGTATTTTTGATGCTAGGTTAATTGATTTATACACCGTGTTTTTTTTTATTTACGATAACTTTAAGGGCACGTTCTTCAAGTCAAATTAAGCTAATTTCCCGAAGACAGACATAAGATAACTCGTACGGTTATAAAGATATTCAATTATTAAAATTAATCAGTTAATCACGTTAAACTAATGTAAAAGGCTCTTAATTGATACCTAACAATTTTCTTTTAATTACCTATTATGAGTAAAGAGTTTTCAATTGTTAGGTTTATAGGTACAACACGAAGGTTAAAGAAAATAGGTATCTTATGTTACGTATACGAGTATTCACATGACATTAAATTGAATGAAATTCAAGTTGGTTTTCCTAGTCCTCAGTAACTGCTGTATTTTGAAAGCTGTCTCTTTTCATCAAAGAGGGTTAAACCGCCTATAACGACGCCCTATCTTCTATCTTGCTTTACGTTAATTCGCGAAGTCTTAGGAGGGCTAGTAAAACCTATTTACGAATAATCATAAACACACTAATGATTATGTCTATGATATTGAATACCTACGTGTCAATGTAAACTGACAATGTCAAGGAAATGTAAATCATATAAATAAAAAATGCCTCGTTTGATTCCGGTAACCTTCGGGGAGGGAAGATGGCCGATTGAAAAATGCCCGGCTTTTACTTTTGATTTATTCTGTTTACTGATTTACTCTATTCACTTGACATTGGCGAAATCACTGTGTGGACCGCCATTTAATAAAAAAGAAGAAGAAGAAAAAATGCCTCGTTTTAATTATCGTCCTGAGGAAGAAGCTGAAATGCACTTCATTTACGGCTTATGTGACGGCAATGCTTCTGAAGCGGCACGAGAATATAGGCGGCGTTATCCCGACCGACGGACGCCTAACCCTCTTACGTTCATAAATGTAAGTATTTCTATTGTGTACTTTATTCCTTCATTTATTAGTAACTAGCTGTTGCCCGCGACTTCGTCCGCGTGGAGCTCGTTTACGCGGTTCCCGAGGGAATATTACCTTCCTTTATTATTTTTTTACCTTCCTCTTGAATCACTCTAAGTATCTATTAAAAAAAACCGCATCAAAATCTGTTGCGTAGTTTGCAAGATATAAGCATACATAGGGACAGACAGACAGACACCGGAAGCGACTTTAATTTATACTATGTTAAGATTATTTTATGTTAAACAAACCGTAATTATTATTGTTACAGTTACACCGACGATTTAGAGAACAGGGTTTAAAAAAGACTCCTCACGAAAGGGATATTAATTTGACAGTACAGGACGAAGACGGGATCATGAACGCAATAATTGAAGATCCGACCTTGTCAACAAGACGTGTGGGGCAAATTTACAATGTAAATCACGATAAGGTTTGGAGAGTTTGGAAGCGGTATGGTCTACATCCATATCATTATCGCAAAGTGCTAGGCCTTTTGCCGCACGATAACTTTTCACGAATTGCATTCTGCCAAGTGCCAACGAATGAACGCACTTTTGACAGAAGATCCACAACTCATCGGGAAAATATTGTGGATGGACGAGGCACAATTTACAAGAGCAGGTATTATGAATACAAAAAACTTCCATCATTGGTCAGAGCACAACCCTAAACTAGCCAGAGAGTCTTCTTTTCAGCATGTGTTCTCGGTCAATATGTGGGTAGGAATTTTAAATAACCAACTGATAGGTCCCGTAGAAATTCCAAGCAGACTGAACGGTGAAAATTACTTAGAATTTTTACAATCTCTCCATTCTATGGATTACTTTGAAGAATTACCATTACAAACGCTACGTACACATTGGATACAGCATTATGGGGCACCTGCACTTTTTGCTCTTCGCGTACGCGAATATTTACCTAAATACAAATTTCGCCGGCCGGTGGATTGGACGCGGTAGTCCAACCCTTGCTTGGTGTCTTCGGTCTCCCGATCTAACGCCCCTGGACTTTTACGTCTGGGGAACTCTTAAAGAGCGTGTATATTCAAAACCAATTTCAACACGAGAAGATTTACTCATAAGGATTCGGGAAGTAGCTGATGACATGCGTGCTACTGAAGTTAATTTAAATCGTCAGATACGCACACGATTACACCTTTGTTTAGAGCATGAATGTGGTTATTTTGAAAATCATTCACATTAGTTTAAATAAATTTAATTTGGTTGTTTAGGTTGAATAGCTTAGGCTTCTTGATGGTTCAAACATTCACATTAGGTACTTAGCTATCATAAAAGGTTCTTTGGTTAACGTATTAATAATGTAGCTATCCAATGTGCGTGTACGTTTGTAATGAATAAATTCAAAAACTACTGTGCCAATTTTAAAAAATTCTTTCACCAATAGTTAGAAGGGACTTTCAGGATAAACATATTATTATAAAGAGGACAGGTTTGTATTTTTGTATGTGTGTATGTTTGTAATGGATAAACTCAAAAACTACTGTGCCGATTTCAAACATTGTGTCACCAATAGTTAGAACGGACTTTCAGGGTGAATAAAGGTGAATAAAGGATCCCTCGGGAACAGTTTAAACGAGCTCCACACGGACGAAGATGTTCTGACCAAATTTCGTGCTCTTTTAGAAAAAAAATTGTTCGAGACACGTACATAATTGACTATTCAAAGCTCTTGTTTTTTCTGCCTCGGTCACCCACAGTATCGTTCTTTGCTTGGCTAATCCTGTGTTAAAAGTGCCCGTATGTTTATTTGTACACCTAGAATTAAATACATGAAAAGTTGTTACTCAACAGAAGGTGATTTCGTTCTTTGTGATAACTTATGATCTGCAGACCATGCCGCTTGAAGGATTTCTAAACAGTTTTGTGAAATCCGTTGTAAATACGCACGATATTTGTTTTTATACTCATTGTTTGATACCGTTGATATGTTTTTTTACAGTTTTAAGTAATGCTAGGTTTTTCATTGTAATAAATCATAAGGTGCCTAATAAATAAAATGACTGTTGATGTTTGTGCGGCCATTTACTCTAAATTTTAAATAAAATTATTTTAAACAACGCAACGAATTTTTTTCATTTTATAAACCATTAAGTAATTAGTTATGATGAATGAGAATATTAAAAATTAGAGCAATCTGCTAAATCCATTTATGAAATAAAGAAATTTTCACTTTGTTTTGTTATTTTAGGGTGCTTGTTTGCACTCAACCGACGATAAAAATGTAACTATCCTAAAATGTAATTATGATACGCACGTTATTGTTAAATACTGGGTAATTAAAATATCAATTTATAAAAAAAACTCTAATAAATCAAAGAGACCCACCTGGGAATCGAACCGGTGACCTCTTACACAGTAAGCAAGATACTTCCCGCCAAGTCAAGCGATCGTGCACCTGTCAAGTGTTATCTTTACTTGTGTGTGTGTATGTCACGCTGACTTGACGTATTTGACACTAACTATGAGTTAACTCTAAAGACCCTTTTAGAATGATTGAAGACACAACATTTAATTACTTTGTTCTAAACAATTTTTTTTATTTTTTTTTGCAATATTTTAAAATCTATGTACCACGTAGTTTCTATACGTGTACCTAACAATATGCCGAAGTTATCGTAAATCAAAAAAACACGGTGTATAATATGTTTTATATGGTAGGTTTCATGCATGAAGTATCGAACCAACTGAATCATGACCCATCATAAGCTCATTTTGCCAAGGCATCTAAATGCAAGTAGGTTGAAATTTGCTTGAAGATACATTTCCTTCTTAACGATCTTGTTATAATTTTATTAGATACTGATATTTACTGACTAGACGGTGTTTAATAGATCGGACACTCTCGACTATAACCGTTTGTAAAAAAAGAGAAATGCTATTTATTGTCTCCGTCATTATTTCATTATTATTAGGACGTAGCTTAGCGAAAAGGATCCAACCCATCAATTTCACACGAGTAAAATTTTTCATTATATTGACAACAATAAAATTTAAATTTAGAATATATCACGGTAAGTGCAAATATTTGTGTGATGAGCGCGAATATTTGTTCCTAAGACTTGGACGTTTTCTATGTATTTAAGGATCTATTTATCCACATAAGTATGTTTATCGTTGTCTAGTACCCATAGAACAAGCCTAGAGCTTAGTTTGGGACTAGATCAATTTGCTAACTTAAGACGAAAAAAAAACCATCGTTATTTGCAGAGCCCGGAATTTTCGTAGCAATTTTTATGTGTCATAGGGACTTCTCGTTTATCGACATAATTTTATCTATATATTATAGAGCACATATCAATGAAGATTAAAAGTAAAGGTAAACAACAGGCGGTCTTATCGCCAAAGAGAGATCTCTTTTATATAACTTTCGAGTGGCTGAAAATGTTAAATAGAAATTTGCAATGAAAAGTTAATAGTTAACAATTATACATTTAATCAGTTCAGTTCAGTGTTTTAACATTTATCAATTTTATGTTCAAAGTCAGTTTTAGTGCTAACAAGTGTTTCATCATTAGTTTATCTATAAAATAAATAGATAGTCATAATTTTATCTTGTCTCGAAGAGATCGCTCATTCGCGATAAGACTGCATGTTGTTTACTTCTACTCGTAATTATATTTTTAAAAATGTGGTCTGCATATACACATGTATATCGAAAGTCGATAAACAAAAATTCCCTATAACAGCTCAAAAGTGCTACGAAAATTCCGGGCTCTGGTTATTTGTTACGCAAGGCTGCAAAGTTGTTAGTTTGCGCGAGGGCTAGTATACCTATTCATTGATCAATTTATATATTGATTTGATTACTGTTACTATACTGATTGGGTTATTACCAGACAGAAGTCGCGGTGGCAATAACGTCAATTAACTAGGGACTTCCTTCCGATATAAAATTTATCGATAACTGAATACTTATCTGGAAGTGACATTTCATATTAGCTATAAAGTTCACCGGATAATTGAAAATTAACTAAAATGCTCAGATCATAGAAAAACAAGGGAGATATGTCATGGGGGCGTGGTTCGTGACGCCTCGATATGGTCAAAATGGACACATCGGTTCACGACGCGTCAAACGCTGTCACAGTCGCCGACCGATCGTTGTCAATACATGAACTCCCATTTAAATGTTAAAATGACTGTTATTAGCGTAAAAGAATGCAAAATTCGAAGTACAATCGTTAATTTAAAATCAAGCGGCATAACATGGCAACGGCAACGGTAAACTAAATTTTAAAGCGTTATTTCTATTTTAAAATGAATGTTTTGCCTTCAATGCTACATCTAACTCTAATGAAATTTTTAGCTTTTAAAAACAAGCATTATAAACGAAAATCATACAAAATATCGTATTGCTTGGCAGTTTCCCGTTCGACCTAAGTTAAAAGGCTCATGTAGAAAATTAAAAAACAAGTTTTAAAAGAAATACAGTGGCAGGAAATAGGTTTCTGACTCATTTTGGACTATTAATTAGTTATTTTCTTGGCAAAACTGGAAGTATTGCTTTCGACCTAAATTTCAAGTTTCATGCAAAAAATTAAAAAAAAAAAATTAATTGCGGGAAGAGGTTTTTGTCTCGTTTTGGACTATTAATTAGTTGTTTTCTTCGCAAAATTTGTTACTGAATTTTGTTAAAATGTTGTCAAGTGAAGAGGAAATAATTCTCACACGTAACACACTAATGGTTTAAAATGCAAAAGAACTTATTGAACAGACTTTGCCGCCTAAATCCAAGAAAAAGTTTTTTACATTATCACTGTTTTATTTCCTCGTAATCGAAGTGAATAGCAGAGTGTATAACTTGGTCGCCTACCGGCTTGGATGGATACCATAAGTCTTGGATAAAATGGTATGTTTTATACCCTTGTTGTACAATGTACAAATAGATCCACGTATGCGTAAATCCGGAGAGATTTTTAGCCAAGAATGTAATAAATTTTCACGATACTGTTTTTAAGTGGCATTTTACGCGTCATATTAATTAGTTCGTTTAATCTCTCTGAGCGGACAAGATTGTCATCAACGTAACGTCTTATACAACCATAAAGTATGAAAACCGTTATCTTCCTTAATCGACCTATACGGACTTCAATCTTCATACTGTATATATTATAAAGTATAATCATTGAAGTTCAAATTTGTGTGGGTCAGAAACTGCAGGATCTATGTCAGGAAGGATAACTCATCTTTAGCTATTTTCATCAAGGATGCCAGTGACTTTAAAAGGATAAAGTGACTCTTAGAATCAGTTTTAGTTTTAGTTTTATAGTTATTAGCACGACGCAAGGTAAGACTACATTTCCATTGCTATGGTCGCCTACAACTGTCTCTTTCCATTATTGCATTATAACACTTAAAAATAAGCCAATGAAAAACAAAAAACATTTGCTCATACTAGATTTAAGTAGTAGTAATAGTCTTATTTGCTGCTACACTAATATATCAAGCAACTTATAGCCAAGAAATATGTCATAATATTGTGTTGTGTTGGTTAGTTATCAGTGTTATCACAGACAGTATGAGCGTTTTAAAAGCATTACAGAATTATCAATTAAGCGCCAACACAAATTATACTATAATAGAAATTAGATACATGGTTCAACATCTTTCAACTAGAAATGTTAGTATATAAATTCTATGGACAACCTCGCATATTGGCGTTCAAGTTATTTTTTTTATATATTTGGCTACTGGCCATATTGGCGTTACCGGTAACGAGTATGTTGACTTTTTGGCACGTTTTATTGTTGACAGTGACAGCGGCAGCCCTGTTGACGATGTTGCCTTAGCACACTCCGACTTGCTACCTATAATTAAATATAAAATCAAAAAGGACTGGCTTGAGAATTGGCTTGAAACATTAACCAGAAAAGGCTCTTGGTATAGAGATACTATTCAAGAATTAGGTAAAACCTTTGGTTTTCTAAGTCACATCAGTACAGAAGCAGGAAATTTTACAGCATATTATGTCGTCTAAGATTTGGACACTGTCGTTTCAATGCCCACTTGAAACGAATGCGTATTATTTCATCGTCTATATGTTCATACTGCAATAATAACTGCGTTCAAACTCTGGATCACATCTTTTTTTAATGTGGAGCATTCAACATTCAGCGACTATCATTATCCGCTGACTTATTAACAGTTTATGGTAGACCTGAAAACATCCCGCGCTGTATCCAAGACATTTTAAAGAATTTTGAAGTATATTCTTCCATCTTCGACTTTATTTGTAATACAATTAATGACATTTGACCTTTTGTGAACGTGTACGTGTACGTGTTTTACGCTTTTACCGGATTTTACGCTTTTCATCGGATTATTCTAGACAAGTTTTTACAAACTTGACTATTACTTTTGAAGACTTGGCTTCGGCCTCACAATTAGTGTTGATAGGGACTCAAGTCTCTGAAGTCTAAAATGCAAGAACTCGACCCATATTTATAAGACTGTGAGCTTAAAAGACTTCCAAGTCTTTTGAGTTGTGAGTCGAGTTCTTTTTTGAGTTTTATTAAGTCTTGTAGTTACGACTCAAGCTTTAGAAAGATTCAAGCCATCGTATCTTTTTAAAGTCTTATTTCAACTTTAGGTGTGCTTTAAGACTCGAGTCCTATAATGACGACTTGCTTTTGAAGTTAGTTGGCTTGCTATGGTTTCTTTCAAAATATGTCATGTTTGTAAACACAAAGAACGAAAGTACATACCTATCAAACGATGGGTATGTATGTACTTTTCTGAAGTGGTTTGAATGCACAAACGAAATATATGATATCTGTAAAATTTAGGTACCTTTCAGAAATGTTTTAGTATAATTTAAATATTCTCTATAAAGAGTCAAGTTGGGAAAAGGCAACCTAAGTGGCTGAGTGACAGTAAATAACTGGCTATCAATAATAACGCCATTAAAATATTAATAAATACTTTTACTCGCGTCTCTGTCCGCGTATATTTTGTTTATGGTGGTTATTACAGGAATTGTGTAATTTTCCAAAATATAAATTCTACTATGTATACAAAATTCTAAAAAAGCTTTTACTACTTAATTCTATTATTATGGCATTTGTAGTCATAAGTTATTATAATCTTTATAACACTAGCTATCCGCCCATGACTTCCTCCGCGTGTAATAGATTTTCCCGTCCAAATTTTCATCCTAAATTTCATCTATTCAAAGGGTTGATTCTTGGAATAAAAATTACTCTGTGTTCATCCCCGGGTCTCAAACTATCTCTGTACTTACCAAATTTCATTTCAATCGGTTTAATGGTTTCAGCGTGAAAGGAACAGACAGATAGGCAGAAACATATAGTTACTTCCGGATTTATGTGTTGTAACTACGCTGTTAAGAAAATACTGAAATAAGTCATTTGGAGACCCCTCGATCTAAGGGTGGTGGGTATTCTTTTAGAAACGAATAGTACAATGACTCTGATTTGATTGACATTGATTAAATGAATGATTTTAATGCTGTCTGTTTGTATGGTTTTCATAATGAATTGAAATACGGGCCTTAGGCATTCACGGCTTAAAGAACTGATGACGAATTGAAGCCAAAATGAAAATTTAGAATTCTAGGATGATAAATGTTGCATGAGCTTCCTTGGTTCTCTTATGGCATTTGTAGTCATTGAACCATTCGTTTCTAAAAGAATACCCACACCCTGTGGCATATGCCATAAGAGAACCAAGGAAGCTCATGCAACATTTATCATCCTAGAATTCTAAATTTACAAACTTGCTGGCGTCATCTAGTTGAATTTAAAAGTTACATTTCATTTTGGCTTCAATTCGTCATCAGTTCTTTAAGCCATGAATGCCTAAGGCCCGTATTTCAATTCATTATGAAAACCATACAAACAGACAGCATTAAAATCAAAAAAAGATATACCTAAGTAGGTACTGATTACTATAATACTACTTTAATCAGTACCTATATTCCGTAATCTCATAATCACAAGTGTTCATATAAAATTATAAGTCCAAATGAGTTCTAATCATGACTCAGTTGTTTTAAAGGCCTTAAGAGTAAACAAAACACTCGAGCCTCTGTAGAGGACTCGAGTCTCTATATAAAACTACAGAAGACTTAAGTCCCCTTAATTTCAAAAGAACTTGAGCTTCGATTCGATGACTAGAGTCTAAAAAACTAAGTCGAGTCCTACAAATGAAGACTCCAAGGACTCGAGTCTTTATCAACACTACTCACAATCCAGGATTTTACTATATACTACTACTATAACTACTTATATACTTATTAAGTCATGGCTACGGCCTTAGAACTCAAGAGTTAAGGTTAATATTATCTACAAAGACTTGGCTTCGGCCTTACTTCAATAAATCGGATCATAAATATGAAACTATGAGTAGGCTGTATGGATTTATGTCCTTTACCTTTCTCTGTGGGATAAAACACAAGAAAAAAACTTGAAAAAAAATACATTAATATTAACACAGTAAGTAATACGAATCGAATTTTACTAATATCACCTAACATTATTCATGGGGACCCTTTTGTGAAAATCCCTAGTCCTGTAGTGGATTGCCTATTTTATACAAGGGTCTATAGTTAACAAATATTTGTTAATGTGACAGCTCAAAGGCATAAAAAAGAAAGAACATAACTGAAGATGAATTTAAGAACAGTGTATTCTAAAGCAATATTTTAAAGGTGCAAGTAGGGAATCCAAGGAACTTTTACGGATGATGCTTAATTCTGTATCAGCTAGTTGCATGCTTCAGCTCCAAATACCTACCCAGCTTGTGTTAAGTACTTACTCACTCAGCTTTTTTTAAGTACTTACTCACTCAGCTTGGCATAGTTTTGCTGTCTAGACGGGGCCTCATTATCAAAAGCTTGTAACCGTAATACAAGTGGAGTTCTCTTTTTCATACGTATTGTTTTTTTTTATTAGTTATTTATTTATTAATCACAAAAATACAGTACCTAACTTATAAATAATGTCCCGCAAAACCACTTGCACGGTTTGACTGCGGAATCAGTATGTTGAGTCTCTACAGCTTAACTATAAATATGCTCGAGTAACATTCTATAAAGACTTAAATACTAACTAACTAAAACCAACTGACTTAAGTATTAACTATGGACAAAGGAATTTAAATAACTTACGTTTAAATTTAACTTTGCTGGTTTTGGATCTTATATCTGCTGGCAAGCTATTAAGAATGTAAGGCAATCGTTTCATGAGGCATTTATCACCATAGTAGTTAGCGACTCTCGGCACAACATACTTTCCAGCAGCTACAGATCGAGTGCCAAATGTGTTGTCTGAGAGCGACAGATTGCCTTGAGCGCTATGATTGGCTACCGCTAACAGATACTTGTGCTTACGTTTTACAGGATGAATTTTACAAATATTAAATAACTGATAAGATAATAATCTTTTCTGCATCTCTCTCGTGTTCTTTTGTTGACTAGAAGTTTTAAAAGTCTTATTTGTATATCTTCTATCTTATCTAAATTCGTTTTAAAAGTCAATCCGTACACATCTAGACCATAACTAATTATTGATTCTACCAGAGTTTTATACAGGCATTTTAGCGTCCCTAAAGGTACTTTGAAACTTAGGTTTTAGAATTTTCCAAGCAATATTCTGAGTTTGTTACAAATAAAATCCACGTGGTGAGTCCACAAGAAGTTATTATCAACTTTAAGCCCGAGGTAGGTGACACAATCAACGCGAGAAATTGGTGCACAGTGACAAAGAGAGCGATTGCTATGGAAACAAATATAATCATGAGCTTTAAGTGGGGGAAGTAAATTAGGGACTATCAGATAAGGGGAGTGAATTAATAAAAGATTGGTTTTACTAGCGTTGAGGGTGATACCATTGTCATGAGACCACTGGACTACTGCATCTATATCTTGCTGCACAAAGCGGCAAGCCTCTGGCAGCGCGCTAGCGTCACTTGCTCGCAATACGCATAGATCGTCAGTGAACATGTGCGCCGAGCAGTGACGCAGCACGCCGCAGAGGCTGTTCACGTGCATCAGGTAGCACAGCGGCCCACTGCAAGATCCCTGCGGCACTCCGCACGCCACCCTCTGCTCGTCACTCAGTGTCGAGCCCACCTTCACCTGATATGAACGCGCGGTGAGATAGTCGCGGAACCATTGGTTCAATGGCTCTCCCACCCCGCACTCACTCATGGCTTTCAACAGAGTATCACAGTATCCAGGGTATCAAACGCTTTGGTGAAATCGAAAAACACCGCTATAGGTAATCACCTTCCTATTATCTAGATGTGAATTAATTTCATCAGTGAACTTTTATAAGGTACCCGTGCTCTTATGTTTCTGAAAGCCATGCTGACGCTCATTTATTATATTATAACGGTGGAAATAATCCCCTAACTGATTGACAATACATTTTTCTATAACTTTATCTATACTGGACAGTATGGCGATAGGTCTGTAGTTTTTATAGTCTTTACGGTTTCCTTTTTTATAAATAGGACGAATAATAGCTTGTTTTAATTTTTTAGGAAACTTACCTTTTTTAACTGACATGTTTATAAGCTTTGAAATGACTGGACTAACTTTATCGGACGCTGTTTTTAAGTCAGACATACGAATGAGGTCGCTTCCGGGTGCTTTCTTAGAATTCATCATTTTAATTAATTGTCTTACGTTCATAGTTTTCACCAGTTGCCATCTCATACATAAGTCTAGCCTATCTACATAGCTTTCCCTACACAGCCACTCTGCATTACAGTTATGTTTAACAAGTTCAACCTCTTTAGAGAAGGTTTCCGCGAACATATTACAAATATCTAAATCATTTCCTCGTCCTTCCATACTTTTCAATATTTGAGAGTCTAGCGATTTTCTATCTTTCCCCTACATACTATTTATTTTAATCCACATTTTCCTTATATTATTATTACAATTTAATATGCTCTGTTTATCATGTTCTATTCTTTTCTTAGTAATATCTTTGTAGCACTTATTTCTATATCTAGTATAAGCTATCCGCTTAACCATGTTCTTTGGTTCATTACTCCACAATAAAAATAGTCTATCTCTTTCCTTTATCATTACTTTTAAATTCGCACTTATCCAATCCTTATTATTCCTATTACTATTGCTTTGGCAACAGTTTTATAACATTCATTATAAATTCTTGCAAATATTGCACTAAATGATTTATACAGTTCTAATGGGCACTCTATGGATAATAGCTGTTCAAAGTTTGTCTCTAGCAATTTTTCCCTAACCAATCTGTTTTTCGGACGCGGTCGGAATAGCTCGAAGTGGTTACGATTCAATGATAAAGAAAGAGAACGGATCTGACATACCTACAGAAAAAACGTGCCTACCTAAACTACCATACCAAACATAAAATGGCGGACTGTCACATGTTTAAGTGCTGCCCCGATTCGATAGTAATAATAAAGTTATCGATAAACAAACCTTATGGGTGGGAGGTTCTCAACTCGTCTGTTCTGTACGTTTAGTACTTCGCATGTCCTGTATAAAGATGCAGTAGCAGTGGTATACGGCTTGCAAAACGTCGTCTTGAGCACAACCAGCACGGTGGGCCCTTTCCACCGTAAAGGAAAGGAAAGGTCGGAAAAGGTCCCATAGAAAAGTTGGAGTGATCTGATGATGGAATCCATGAGTTAACGACGGAACTTCTCAAAAATTGCGGAGATATTTTGCTATTTTCAGCATTTGCATTCCAAAAGCTTTAGGCTAGGTTCACATGAACGCGTGGTTGACGCGGCGCGTGGTACAAGATTCTAACAAAGTAGTACTATCGTATACATGACCGCGCGTGCCGCCATGCATCGCAGGCAAGATCTTGACTCGAGACACCTGTCATATCAACGCTTCGACCGTGCGTAGAAGCGCGTTCGTGTCAACCTAGCTTCTTTGTTTCGTAAAGTGGAACCGATGATGAAGACTAGAGATGAAGTATTTCACGGGATCAGTAGATAAATATAGTTCGAGTGAGTTAATATAATTAAAAGTACAAAGTAACAAAACTATAATTTCTTTCTTAGTTATTCCTTTCATAAAAAAAGACTCATTAAGTTCTCTTAATGATAAAATACATACATACATACATAACATCACGCCTTCATTCCCAGAGTGGGGTAGGCAGAGCTACAGAAATACCAACAACTCTAAAAAGAATTGTTTATAGTTCTGTAACCACATTTTGCACAATCAGGCCAAGAAGTTTACTAGTGTATTAGTGACAGGTTGCAAGCCGATCGCCTAACAGTACCACAAGCCCTTATTCCCTTAGTCGCCTCTTACGACATCCATGGGAAGACATGGAGTGGCACTATTCTAACCCGGCAACCACACGGGGTGATAAAATACAAGAATCATAAAAAGCAACAAAAATATTAACAATAATTATTTACTTTTGTTTTTATTGAAAACAGTGCCACAGCGTGAGAGTGCCAATAATCTTAAATAATCGTGTATTACCAGTCTTTAACTCCTTCATTTTTTTTCAAATATGACTTGTTATATTATCAGACCGTAACAAATATCCGCTCTTACCGGGATTTGAACCCAGGACCGTTGGTTTCGTGGGCAGGGTCACTATCAACTAGGTTTACGTGTCGTCAAGTAAACAAATTAATATATTTGCTGCTGTCTTAGATGATTTTTAGTAGGTATAAAACTTTAGTCATTACTTATTTCGGAATAATATTATTTTATTTAAATAATTTCGGAATGAAACTTTCTCAGTACACTTTTTCCCAAAATCCTTAAAAATAGTAATCCATGATGAAAGATGGTTCTTTGCTTCCTTTAGCATATTCCATATACGTTCTTTATGATACAATTACAAAAAAACATGTTATTTTAACATTAATTGTCATAATGAGAAATTTCCAAGTTATTTTCGATATTTTAAGAACAACCCTAGCTGTCAAATTCTCCGGTTTGTTTACTTTCAAAATATTGTAAATAAAAGGCAAATCGTATAATAATCTTGAACTAATCTTGATCTATGGATTAATAATAATGTACTACATATTTAAGTCCCCCAATAATGACAAAACTGACCAATATTTTAACAAAAACTTAAAATAACCGATGAAATGTTCAATATTGCTGATTTTTGCTGTTTCTTGCACCACATCCTAACAAACTACACTAAAGAGACATTACGATGAAGTTTCTCTTTCAATCCATGTGTAACTTTTGGCAATATATAATACGGAAAACAAGATATTAATCATTTTTTAAGTGAATTCGGCACGGTTGACACATCAGATACTTGATACTTATGACAAGCTAATTGCACATGGCTGACTTTAGGCAAGTTAGGTATTTGTATGAACGTCAAATTATAAATGTTGCCATTATTGCACTGGCTGACGTACTGTCATCTCTTTTTACTTAGGGACATAGAACTAAGTTAAAAAGAGATAACATTATTTTTGAGTGTTCGATGTCGGAATGCATAGTATTTACATAACTGATTATTTGTATATGTCAAGTGTCACTTTCTCTTCCTTTATCTATGTTACGATTGCCTTCTCGGAACCAACAACGCTCGCGATAGCCGTAACAGATGATGCAACTTTAGGTGTAATTTTACGTACCTCAAAAATAGAATCCTCCGTGACTCTTGCCTTGTTCAATAAACAATCGACGGTGTCAATAACATCTCGTGATAAACGTTTACGAATACGTCGGTCTAACAAACCGTAAATGATATCGACTTTCATTTCTTCCGGGACAATATACGGTAATCTAACAATTAGAGCACGTAAACGACACACAAACACTTCAGCACGTTCAGTTTGTTGTTCCGCGGCGAAGATTTTGCGGAGGAGTTTATAGCCGGGGCGCGGGGTCCCGTAGACGGCGCGCAGGCGGGCCGATGCGTAGCGCCATGTCGTCACCGACGTCTTCACTCCTCGCCACCAGACGGCGGTGTCTCCTTCCAATAGCATGGTTAAGCCTCGTACAGCGTGCTCGTCGCTTATAGCGGTACACTCTTTGTACGTCTCGGCAGCGTCAAGGAAAGCTTCTAGTACCTCCGGGTCTTGCGTTTGTCCGTTGAAGCGCGCGGTGCACTTACTAAAGTTCCCGGCGGCGGCGGCGTGTGGCGCAGCGGCCGCAGAGGGCTGGCTCGCGTTTGACGCGGGTGTGACGGATGTAGACCGCAGGGTTTCGATGAGGTTCCTGTTGACTGCGGCCTGTGACTAGGCGAATGAGTTCATGAATGATGCGACGAATTGTTGCGCGTCGAAGAGCGGCTGCGGGGACGGCGGATGCAGCAAGAGCGGAGCGTGCGGCGCCTGCCTCGCTGAGCCGGCGGCATCATTGTCCATGCCGGCGTGCTCCTCGTCCCTAAAGCTTGTGGCCAGCTCGCCCTGCAAGCGGCTAGCTGCTCCTTGCTTTTTCGGTGGCATTGTCACAAACACTGTCACGTTTATAGGTGCAGACCTACGCTATAGGTACCACACACACTCTAGAGTTCTATCTCTGCCTCGAGTTGAGCGCTACTATAAAGATCTTAGTCGACTTTTTAGGACATTTAGGGGAAGTACGTACAAAATGACATATATGTACAAAATGACACAGGCGGTCTATTTTGAATTTGGCGGACTTGAACACGAAACTGACAGTATCACATCGCGGCCATATTGGTTTTCTATAACCTGCCATATTTTGAACGCATCACTTTCATTCGTCTGGGTGTCATGGCCGAAGACAGGTATTCACACGTTGCGAGTTTTTTTCATACCGACAAAGTTTTTGTTAGAATGGTAAGTTTCTTGTTATTGTACCTATTAACTTAGCATTTATTTCATTCCTTAAACATTTATCATTATAATAAATAAGTTATTTTTAGGAAAAGTGCTCTGTGTGTATTTATTTTCAAATTGTATTGTTTTAAAACGTTGTACGGACAATACAACATACATGTATAACGGACAAAATGGCATAGGTAGAACTCATTGGTGTTGACTAGTACTCCTAATATGTTGGAAGTAAAATCCAAAAATGAACGCAAAGCACCCCCAGCAAAGAGAAAACGTAAAGCTACCAAAAAATTGTTCGAAGACAATGACGAGGAAGAAGCTTTTCCTATCGTTTCTCATGATGACGAAGAGGATTGTGCTTGTATTTATTGTAACGACCTCTATTCAAGATCTAAGCCCGGAGAAGACTGGTTGCGGTGCTTACAATGTTCGCTTTGGGCTCATGCTTCCTGTGCCGATGTTCCAAGAAAAACTAAGCGTTTCATTTGCGAATTATGCCAATAATTGTGTACCCTTTATTTGTATGTCATTTTGTCCATGAGCAATATGTCATTTTGTCCGAAGCATATGGACAAAATGGATTATGACTGATCTCAGTTAAATATGTTTTATTTTTTATTCTGTTGATTTTTTACTGAAAATGTTTATTAGGTTGGCTAGATTAAGGACCAAAGATGATTAATGTAAGCTATGGCTGTGCAATGAACTACCAATTAAAAGTTACAATACAAAAACAAAACTATATGTCATTTTGTACATACTTCCCCTAATCTTTACATTAAATACACGATACATAAAGGTATACAGTTATAGTTATTTAACACAATGGTAACGTAAATGAATATTGGTGTTGTAAAGAGATTTGCGCTCCGGAGCATATTGTCAAAATTGCAAAATGTCAAAAATAGCAAAATGTCCTAACAGCAATTTGTCAAGCGACCAATATGTCAAAACAGCAATTTGTCAAGCGACCAAAATGACAAAACAGCAATTTGTCAAGTGACCAAAATGTCAAAACAGCAGTTTGTCAAGCGACCAAAATGTCAAAACAGCAATTTGTCAAGTGACCAAAATGTCAAAACAGCAGTTTGTCAAGCGACCAAAATGTCAAAACAGCAATTTGTCAATTTGTTGAGCCACTTACCCATGTTTCTAATTTGGCCGTGCCATGCAAATCGAATAGCTGTCAGTCAGTCGGTGACATCGGTTATTGAATACACGGCTAAATTACGAACAATGCCAAGTGGCTCCACAATTCCCGTTTCGTGACTGTACATTATGTGTCAATATTGTAACCCATGACTCACTTTATACAGGGTGGGAAAGAGTAACCTGACAAACTTCAACCACGTATTTCTGATGGTATTACGAGTAAATAATGTTATATCAACATAGGTCTAATACTGCCATATTTACAAATTTATTTTGTAAAACAAAATAAAACAACTAATGATGGTACTTCCTTGTGAACAAAACCCTAGGGAGTGAGAAAGAAAACTTGACTCTTCGATTCTACGACGCACTCGTCAAAATAACGTCAGTGTCAGAGCGAAACTTTCTTATTTACTAGCTCATGACAATAAACGTCACACACGTAAACATGGATGGTTGTTGAGGAATTTTTATAAATTATCCGCTAAATGTTCAGAAGGAAAATGTCTAGATATCGCGAAATTATTTTACGAGCAACAATGAACAATGGAGTTGGGTGACACTCGATCATTATTTTGTTGTCATTTTAATGACATTTTAATAAACTGATAGCTCCGTGCATCTAACACGTTACAGTCAAAAAGTTTGTACACTTGCGAACTCGATAGAAAACGGAAGCAAAAGTAAAGACCAAGATAATTGCGATTACTTACCTTTTGAATAACTACGTACCTACTGACTAACACTTTTCATTAAAGTACATTACAAGCACACAGCATGAGTGTTTAGTTTGTAACCCAGTGATCGTTATTTACATAACGAGTGATAAGCAGACATTGCTTTCAACAAAACTTTTTTGCTATTCAAACTTAACTTTTGACAACTCTTGAATTTCTGAAAATAATTAATATCTCAAAAATTAAGCTTTGCTCAGCAATATTTATATTACTTTCTTTTAGTTCAAATTGGCACTAGAACCTATGGCCAAATTTGGCGGGTTACCCAATCCCACCCTGTATATGATGAACTGATATAAATACTCCTTTGTTAATGATCACTTAAGAAAACTCCTTACGATCATACCGACAAAACAAATTTATGATTTGATTTGTCAACGTCATTATCTTTTACTGCAAGCGGAGTCTATATTGTATCGCACGATGGATGATATTACTGATAATATAATGTTTACAAAAAATCAGAAAGGAAATCCAACGTTAATAAGATCGGGATTTCGATATAATTTAAATGTAACGAACAAGTCTGGAAACACAAACTGGAGGTGCGTTAACCGCAGTCAATGCAGCTGCAATGGTTCTCTTACTTTAAATGAGACGAAAACAAAAATTTTGCGTGAGAGTCCTCATATTTGCGAGGCCAACCACTTCAAAAACGAGGTATTTATCACAATTAATGAGTGCAAAAAAAAGGTTTGTGAGAATTTTGAAGGCGTGCAGCAAATTTATGAAAAAGTCACGGAGAACATAAAAGAGAAATGCAAAACTGAAAATTTAGACTTGATACCGTCATTTTTATCAGTACGAGATACTTTGTGTAGATCGAGGAAACGATTTCTAGAATTAAAATCGCTGAAATTCAAGTCTTTGGCGGAGGTGACAATACCTAAAAATGTTACAAATATATTTGACATTATCGAAGATGGTGAAAACGAAAAAATAATTATTTTCGTGTCAAAACTTTCTAAAAGGTTTATCTCAAATACACCCAGAAATTACTTCGGCGATGGGACGTTTAGATGCGTCCCAAAACCGTTTTATCAGATGTACAGCATTCATTTTGATTTGAATTCGACCACAGAGACAAGCAATGTGATTCCGGTAGTATATTGTCTGCTGCCCAATAAACAGCAAAACACGTATCTCAGGATGTTTACGATCATGAAAGAGAAACTGAATATTATACTTCAATCTTACAAATGTGATTTTGAATTGTCGGTTATAAATGCTGTACAAATGATCTATCCTTCTTGTGTCATTACAGGCTGTTTTTTTCATTTTAATAGAGCCATATGGCGAAAATGTAAGGAGATAAAAATGACAAAAACAACGGATGAAAGAAATTTGGCCAGACAAGCAGCAATTTTGGCTTTACTTCCATCAGAAAACATCATTGAAACGTGGTATGCTATTACTGACTCCTTGCCAAAGACGACTGAAACTGTGAGATTTATGACATACTTCCAAGAACAGTGGCTGTCTAAAATTTCACCGACAGTACTGAGCTGTTCAAATGACAAATTCAGAACCAATAATCCGATAGAGGGGTGGCATCGCCGCATTAACGTCAAAATTCCTCGGAAACCAAATTTGTTCTTGTTCATAAATAATCTAAACAAAGAAGCAAAACATTTCGATAATCAGCTTAAAAAGTGTTCCCTTCGTCTTCCAAAAAACCGACGCAATGCCGATATACAGTTCGACAAAATTTACAGCAAATATCTTACATATTTGCGTAGTGGTAAAATGACAAGCGTACGATTCTTGAAAAAAATTATACATTTAAAACTTCGCTTTTCAAAAAAATATTGTAGACAGATATAATGATATAAGTTTAGAAAACAAATTTTTGACGTCACCGGTGCTAACGTTGAGTTACATTATTTAAGTAATTTTTTTTTTGTTATTGTTTTTGAGTGTAAGGACATGTTTTTTTTAAGTTATTGAAATAAACACAGAATAATTAGTGATAAACACAAAATGGTTTCTTTTTTATTTGTTGATAGAACATTATAATGTCCTTTTGTCTCTAGATTGAGATTTCAAAGAATAATTTTTCCAGAAGTGGTCCTTTAACCCTTTGAACGCCAAGAACACCTAAAGTTGCCATGCACTACGGTGCCTACCACGCTAGCGACACCTAAAGATGTTATGGCGGACGCTGTCAAAGCTATTGCCCTGCTGACAGATAAGGTTTATATTTGTTGTTAATTAGTCGCGATATTGGCGTGTAGGCCACATTTTGACACGACAGGAAAAGCATTCAAAGGGTTAAAGAACTGGGCATTTTCAAAACTGATCAATTGAAGAAATTGTAATTTTGTAAGTAATCAATTCAAGATTTGGTCGTTTTGGAAAATGGTCGTTACAGGAACTGGTAATTTTACAAGAAGGGTAATACTTGAAATAGGTATTGTTAGAAGTGGTCTTGTTGAATCTGGACATTTCAAGAAATGGGCATTATTACGTGGCAATTTTCATTTTTGGTCCCAAACCGCCGAAACGGGACAAAGGCCGCAAAAATATCTTATTTAAGTTAGTTTAGTTTTTTGGTAATTTGCGTGGGTGACATTTGAGTTTTTGGGCAATTTGCGTGGTTGACAATTTAGTTTTTTGGCAATTTGCGTGGTTGACAATTTAGTTTTTTGGCGATTTGCGTGGTTGGCAATTAGAATTTTTGGCATTTTGCGTTTTTGGATTTAAGCGACATTGACAATTTAATTTTTTGACGTTATGCCTATTTTGACATTCTGCTGTTTTGACATTTTGCAATTTTGACAATATGCTCCGGAGGGTTGTAATGTAATACAAGTTAAAAGCTTTGATAAATGGGCCTCTTGTCTTGTCTTGGGCGAAGTAATTCTTCCTCGATCAACGTGTGTCTTATAAGAATCTGCCTTAATTTAGTTTGCTATCTGTCTGTCTGTATGTATTGTAGCACGACTATTTAAAAAAAACTTTTAAATTTGCCGTACTACCGAACACACGGAGGTTACCGGTGCTCAACACGTAGGATTTGAAGAATTAAAAATGCCGAACAACGTTTTAAAGGTATAAAGATTTATTTTAACCAAACCCTAAGTCAACACACACAAATGACAATGCACACATAAAATACCAAACCGTACAATGTTGATAACATTAACGTACACAATTAAAAAGGTGCCTAAACGGATAGGTCCTTGAAACGGTATAAAAAGAGGAAAGCATGTCGGTTATGAGTTCACAAATGAAATTACCGTCGGCGAAATTAAAATCCGAAAAAGAACATAAAATATGTAGTTCGATCAGGCGCGCGGGCCTTTTTTGAATTTAGGGGGAAGAGTGATAGGGGTTACTGGGTCGAATGAAGGGTGTGAGATGGTGATAAAAATACCCGTCAGCAAATACTGGAATGCTACTCTAGTGACGTCTCTAAAGCAACACTACAAAATGTGACAATGGTATACCTACTCACGGTTTCTGGGGTGACGTTTGGTATGGGGTACAGAGACAATCGGTTAAAACATTTATACAAAAAAAATAAAAAGGAAAAATGAACACGCGCACTAGTCCGTTTTCATCCGACCGCGGTGTTGGTCCGTAGCTGGAGTGAAAACTCGGTACGCGAGCCGGGTGTAGCCTGGTGCGGGCTGAGCGGTGGTGGCACGGAGTCAACCTCTCCACGCCGTGGTGCCCGTTGGGGTAGGTGGAAGGACCGGAGCCTGGTTGGTGCGTAATAGCACTGGAGCCAAATGGGGTAGGCGGTAGGAACTGGAAAGAATAGACTAATAATTCTACGAGAACCAAACGAGGGGAACGGATTCGGGGGAAAACGAACACAGACGAAGCGTAACTTACCCGGGGAATAAACCGGTACTGCGGTGCCTTCGTGAGGCAATACAAGGCTCAAAGGTGGCCAAAAAAGGTTGAAGACTGAGGCGTATCGCGGGCCTAAACTAGAGGGCGTTCACAGATCAAAACATGTGACTTTTCTTCAAAAAAATAATCTTCATGTGACCATTAACATGTCAGCTCCGAATTCATAATGACCGAGAACAAGCGAGCGGAGAACGTCAGGAAAAATTCGAAAGTTCAAAGCTAAAAATTTAAAAACATACATGACAAGCGACCAAAGAATAACATCACGTACCGGAACAAGGAGGTAACAATACGACGGTGCAAAAAAGGTTTAACTTTGCAGCGGTAATGCTGCAGTATGTACTCGTATGTAAGTTAAATTTCCACAGTTAAACCAATTTAGATGTAATGCGGAAATGTGTTTCTTTTTCCGGAGAAAGTCCTGTTGTATACTCGTACTCTCGTAGGTGTAACATGCGTACGTATCTATACTTCCTTACTAATATGATGAATGCGAAAGTAACCCTGGTTGTCTGTTTATATGTTTGTTTGTTTCGGTTTCACATCTAAAACGCTGAAATGATTTTAATAAAATTTGGTATGGTGATAGCTTGAAGCCTGGTGCCTCGGAGAGGGTCATACTTTACTTGAGTAGGGTAGCACTTTAAAAGCTGATGGATAAGGGTTAACGGTTTTAAGTTAGGATTATTAGTTTTTAAGCCCCGCTTATACTAACAGATATTAGACTCCGCAACGGAGGTAGCCAAACCGTAGCATATAACAGTTATACAATTATGTCCGGGTTTGCGTTTACGATGTATTATTTTCTTACTTTATTCTACGTAAGATTAATATAATTTAATGATAACCAAGAACACTGATATTCAAATAAATTCCACATAAAGTCACAATAATTATTTAAAAAAACCGGCAAGAGCATGTCGGACCATACTCAGTGTAGGGTCCGGGGCCGTTAAGTACTACAAACATAAAAATCAACAAGTAATAGCTAATTTTCTATTTATAGTCAATTGGTGCCGTCTTATGATATTAGTAGGCATAAACACGTTACTCGTAATAGGCATGATGACAGTAATTAAAAACTACTAAAATACTATATTTATTGAATAAAACTTGAAGCTTGGAATATAAAATACGCATTGTTTTTTTATTATAAGTGTGATTAATATTTATTTTTATAAAATAAAACTACAAAATAAGGCAATCCGCCATGATATCTTGAACACTAATCAGAGCGCATGACGTCACGCTTGAGTAAACGCATACGCAACACGCACGAACATCTTTTTTTTATTTTTGTTTAAATACCGAGTACTATTTAAGTGTGAATATTATTAATTCGAATATAAAATAACACGAATCATGGATCAAGGATTTACTAAGGCAAACAGCGCTAATTTGCCTAGAATCGACATACCTAATAATGCTGGGAGAGTTTTTGTCATCAAATAAAGACTTTTGTTCAGCAGAATTTAGAAATGATAAAACTTCTATGTAAGTATATTAATAATAATTAAAAACTTTATAATTTGAGTTATAAAATAATTTCCTAAAATATACTTTTGACGATGTATTTCTTATCAAGTTATTTTTAAGGTTATGTTATTGAAATCTATTTTTATAATGCTTTTACCCTTTATAATATTCCATATAATTATACATATCATTAGGTAACTGAAATATGAATAAAATACGTAATACATATCAAAGCAATGAGAGATTAAACCTAACCTCGAAATAGATTGTTTATATTTTTACATTTAGACCTCGTACAAAATATTATTACCAAATACTATATACTAGAATCTACAAAAGTATGTAAAAACTTACGTCAAAGTGATCTTCACAAAAATAAAGGTGAGTACTGGGCAATATTCCTTTTGAATCTCGCCTTGCAAGTTTAAGCCACTTGTTTCGTATTGTTTTATTTTGAGGAACGAACACAAATAGCTTATTAGGAGTTTTTATGGATGTATTCTCACACTGGGAGACCCCACACCACCTATAACACTTTCGAATTCATATTGAATAACAAAAAATAACTAAATTCTTGCACGAGCGCAGCGCGTTTACGTTTTGATTACTTAAACGTGACCACAAGCTACGCCATGACACTAACAAGCGTTTTAGGGGGAAATTTAAATTATATATTTTAAAATTGCATTTTTTTCCTACTAAACTTTTAATCACTGCAGAAATATCTTATTCATTGTAAATAGTATATATTTCTGGACATTATAGGTCCATTTTTCAATTATTGTCATCATGCCTATTGCCTGTATCTCAAGAACCAATGATGCCTTCGTAGTCGTGAAAGATTTCCTTTAAAATTCGTTATATGCGCTTTCATTTACGATTTTTTCCAGAAATATAGTATTTGTTTAACAATTGACGAAACAGAAACAACAAACATTTTAGGTTTACATTTAAATAATAAATTAACATGGGAAAAACAAGTGGAAACTAGATGCAATAAACTAAATACATTTTCATATGCATTATATAACCTTAGGAAAGCAACAAATCAATTCACTGTTCTTATAGCGTACCACGCTTATGTTACCTCAACTCTAACATATGGAATTATATTTTGGGGTATTCCAAAAATCGAGATTTGGCTTTTAGAGGTCAGAAAAAGTGTATTAGGACAATATGCGGTTTACGCCCCGATAAAACATTGTAAACAACACTTCATTAATTTTAAGATACTAACTCTGCCATCGTTGTATATTTATGAGGTTGCTATGTATGTATAATGTAATATACACCAATACCCTAGTTTTAAAAGTTATCGCCAGCGCAAAAAAACAATGTCAGACCGTTTAAAACAGCCTTACTTGCGAAAAGCATATTTGGTATGGCTTCCAAAATATATAACAAACTGCCAAACTATATTTTGGAAATAGAAAGCATTATTAATTTTAAAGTAAAACTCAACCAATTTTTAAATCAGAAGACGTACTACTCGGTGAATGATTTTTTGACTGACAATTTGAATTGATTTGACTTAGACATAATTAAATTATATAATTGGAATATTTTTAATCTTTTGAGTTAATTTTTATTTTATAAATTTCATTTTGTGTCTCATTTTATTTTAATTCCAGTTTTGTTATTAATTTTATAATGATTCGAATATGAATTTTAATTTAAATGTAAGTTTTTTTTTTTTTTGACATGCTTGTTGTAATTTTATCTAGGAATAGTATTATTGTATTTTGTATGTGGTATGCCTAACACTAATGTGTATGCCTAATGGCAAAACATAGAGATCTAGTTTTAAACTGTACCATCTGTAACGAAAACTATGTTTACAAAATGAATAAATTAAATGAAATGAAATGTAGTTTTGGCTGTTTAGGACACTTGAGTCTAACAAAAATTTGCGCTTTAAAGCTTAATATTTCATAAACGGATTACTTAATCGAAAAACTGTTTTGACAAACCCATAATATTAGGGCCTAAGACCTATCCAACAACACCCCACACTATAGGGTAGACGAGAAAAAAATGCAAATAAAAATAAAGTATGTATCATTTACCCAACTTGACCTTACGGAAAAACCCTAAATGAAAATAATATTCCATCGAATTAAATATAAATTGCGATTCATCTTGAACATTATAGATCAAATATTAAGTGAGCAATATGATAAAAAAAAATATAATAATTTTTGACGATTTCTTTAGGATTTCTTTATTTTCTTTGTTCTTTTTTTATAATTTATTAACTCGAATTTATTTTGATTGTTTCTACCTACTTACTAAAATTATAAAGGATTCCTACGATACACAAGAAAAATCAGCTATTATAAATTATTTCCATTTCACCATACTAGCGTCCATAAAATTACTGGACTATTTATGCGCGAATGGGCTTAGCCAGAAAAATAGGCCTTAAAGACGTTAACGTCCGGTGTGTCCACAGGAAAGACGATACCTAACCTAAATCTGTGTATGACCCGAATAAAAAAGATCAAACATACGTCTTTTAATAGTTTTATAGCCCGGTTTCATTGGGCTAGATACTTATTCTATGAATGATAGTTAGAGTTCAAACTACTTACTAAATATTACAAGAATTAAACGTTAGAAGCTGTCTAATTAAAAGTAAACTGTGCTTACTGTCAAGTAAAATGCCATTTCGTTGTACTGTCGACTACAGAAAAATGTATCCACTTTATGATCCTATTGCGTTGTAATAAGGTTCAAAAGTGGATACATCTCTTTGTAGTCGACTGTACTTCATATTTTCTTGAGTTTTATTTTTAAATAAAACGTTTAAAAGTTTTATAGAAACTGATTACAAATAGTAAGTAAGTAATAAATATCAGTGCACATTTTTTTATCAAGCGAACGCAGTGTCTGAAATCTACAAACAGGAAACTTATGAACCTACTTGGTAAATCATTTAATAATCATAAAATGAGGATCGAATGGATTAACAAACGGTATGTTAAACTTATCACTTTTCGCCTTTAAGTCTTCTCAACATGTTAGAGTCATTTAACTAAATTAATATTAACATTATTCATTAGTATGGCCTCGATCTTAAACCGCTTTGACATTAAATACTACGATAATACTAGAAATGTTAAAGGTTGAGGAACACTTTTTTAATATTATTTTATATGGAAATATTTTTTATTGTCAGGAGCCGAATAAAAACTTCATAGGCCTATTCAGTTTGACCTACTCTATCACCCTTTGACTCAAAAGAGATGAATCGCAGGTCGCCCTGTATATTGTTCAGTATACGGGTGTGAGGTTTACTGCTGTGGACCTGCCTCTTCTTCTTCTTTGTCTTCTTTAAGGTATTTGCTTCCTGGTCTCAAAGAGCTTTCACACGGAACGTATACCCATTTGAGTTAATTTGATGAAACCCTGAAGGCTATTTGACAGCAAAGAAGAGTCATATTTTTATGAGGGCGTTAATAAATTTATTGAGCGATATATATCACCTTTTTTTACACCCAAACAGGAACATTACTAAACTTCCCTCGTAATTTGTCACTTAATTGTTCGCAGCATACCAGATGTGGACGAAGACATAGTCAAACTTATAAATTTAAGTCCTATGGATTCCTTCCGTGTGGATAATAAAATAGAAGAGGAATGTAGTTTAGTAACGAATAAACCCAAAAACTTGTCAAATTCTGATAATAAATCATTCATAAACTTAAAAAAAAAGGGAACAGGCGCTGTTTATGAGTCACATTTAAATTATAAATTGATGATTCCAAACTTAGTAGTGTCGGATGCTGGCAATAAGAGCGATACGATATTACTGGGAGAAACTTATGAATCGGACCAACTGACTATTATAGATACAGACAAACCCTACACTGATGATGTTCACTTTCAAGAATTAATTAATTGTGCTATGCCAGGTAGTGGAGAATGTTCTCCGGACAAAACAGACAGAGTATCTATTATAGATTTGGAAATTGATGATGATAACGATAAAGATACCAGTTCAGAGGCATCAATGATTAGTGATGATTTTAGTTTAATATTTGAAGGCATGGAAACAAAATCTGGCGACGTGGATGACATTGGAGGAATAGGACATATTGACTCTCCTGATACATCAAATTCTACTAACATCAACTCTGAAACCATACATGGTGAATCAATAGTAGATGACATGAGTTCTATGCTAGGACAAGACGTTCTCTTGGCCATGATGGGAAAACCAGAAGACAATGAAACATACACTGATGATTCAACCTTATTTACATCTGATACAATCTCAGCAATTGAAAGTCAAAATCTTAGCTTGGAGAAAAATAATAAATCGAAAATAAAATTCATTTCTAATTTCAAAGCAACTAAGAAGACGGTAATAGATAAATTTGGGTTTGAAAATAAAGTTTTTTGCATTGAAAATGCAACTGAACCAAGGAAATACTGTTGTTTAGCTAAATTCGAAGGGAATGACATATCTCGAAAGTCCTTTAAAATTAATGAAAGAAAAAGCAAAGATAAATTGCCTCACACGGATGATGACAATAAAACGCTTTTTAGGCCGAAAACTAATGAAGAGCAACCGAAAATATACAGAAAACTTAAACCGGGAGGTAAGAATGATATCAATCCTATGGTTAGCATTGTGGTTGAACCACCAACACCATCATATGGCGAAGAGAAAAAAATAATTAAAGGTTCTAGCGGAGTGACATCCGTTTCAAGTAATATTTTCGAACAAGGATCTGAAACCATTAATTTCCCAGAACCTACTCTAGATCCAAACCGGGAAAGGAGGCAGTCTGATAATCCAAACCTGCTGGGGTCAGACCCGCAATATGGCAAATTTCTCAGTTGTTCTCCAGCAGCTACAAGGAGAATATCCTGCGGAAGTTTATTTAAACCTGGGGAGCCAAACAAGTAAGTTCTATAATTGTTCATACTAATTCTTCTAGACTTTATAGGTTAATTTACTATAGCTTTGACTCTTGATTACGTGCGATGGTAGATGCCTAGTCCTGCCAAAATATTAAAATATCCAGTGCTCCTTTATAAGGTGCAGTAACTTTTCCTGCAGACACTGGTGTCGGTGTTAATGGTGGTGGCTGCAGTAAATATGTATTTAGGACTGGGATCGCATACCATATTGACAAATCGCTTGCCACACTAACCTTTTTGCCGAATGCCTTTACGCTGGTGACCTTATCTTTATTAGCCGGTACTGTATTAAATTGAGGTCAAAGTAAAGTTTTAAAATGGAATTTACAAAGTTTCATCGTCCACAATAGTTTTTTCTTGGTCAGTATATGAACGTATAATTTCCTTGTTCGTTTTCTGACAGGTGCTACTTGCTTCTCGTCCACGTTGTTTTTTATAGGTTTTGGCTGCACCTATTATTTATGAAAAACATTGCCTTTTTTGCAACATGAACATGGACTTAGTTGGAATTTGTTGAAACACGTTCCCCACGAAGGTTAGGATTTCTTTCTGGAGGTGGCATCGTGTCAAAGTCCCTGTATCTCAGGGATGCGCATTTCATGTCCGATTTCAATACGAGTACAAACTGTGAATCAAAAAGAAAAGAAGTAACACTGCTCTTTATCGAAAAAATATCTTTGGTATAGCACCATTAATTTAGGGCAGTTTCACTATAGTTATTTATTACATAATTTGTGCACCGCTCGGGCGCGCATCGGTTGTTGGTAAGTACATATTTTTTGTAATGATTTTTAATTTGTGAGGATTATTAATAAGTTTCTGCCTACCCCTCTGGGAAACAGGCGTGATTTATCTATGTATGTATGTATGAATAACATCATTAGGCCATTAGTTTAATATGTAAGGTATCAAATACTGCCACATTCTTTTGTCATTGTTATACTCGTACTGTGGCAATCCGTATTTCGGTAAGATACTTATGTTTCTCAATTATTGTGACCAAGATCGATTTTGAAGGTTGGGTTAGCATCATCTTAAAGGGTGATGGGCAATTTTGTATGGACCCCGTCCCCCCCCTCCAACAGTAACGGGCTGCAGGTCTATATGTTCATTAGGACCCAATAAAAGACAAAATACTTATCTTCGTAGCAAAATCAATGGGAATTTTTTAATGAAAACAAAGGGCCAGGCAAGGCAAATCATCTACATACGTGTTCATTTTCAAACAAATTCCATAGTTCCATACGATAAGATTATGATTTTTCAAGAAAACCCCATACATATGGTGATCGTCGCCATAGAAAAAATACATCATATTGCCAAGATCTATAAACTGGCACATGTTTCATCACTGTTGGTGGGTGGGGACATTTTTACCCATCGTCCTTTATCGCAAACATTTATAATTTTACAGTATCAAAATAGACCATTGTCGTCGTTTTTATCCGTTTTTTTAATAGAATTTGGTACAATTGTTTTTATCATACTTAATTGCAGCTTTATAGATGTTATCCACGTAAGTTGTATAGGTTCTGCCATAGCTACTAAGGCTGTAACTAACAAAGGATTCGGCTAATGTCATGTACAACGTCCTGAGGGTATTAAAAGGTAATTTATATTTTAGAAGGGATAGTTTGCACAAAATGTGTTACAAATATAGCTAATATGTGGACTCTACTTAAAGTTAGTGGTTATTTCACCTAAAATACCGAAATACCACTCGAAGTTATGGGTTACTATTAGTCGTCAATCAAATCTAACACTATGGACGTAACGTATATTTACAACAACACCGCCACTCCTGTCCGCCGGAGCTCGGAGAAAAGTTCATAGTCATCTAGTTCGAACAAAGGTCTTACGCACTCGTGCGAGATATTTGCTTCGGTTATTTATTAGTTTATTACTGTGACGTGGACGGTTCGGGAGCTACTTGTAACTATGTGCTCCAGCCGATGGTTTTTTTTACCACTAATCTTATGTTGACATTTAGAGTAATTAAACAATCATATTGACCTGGTATAGTATCGACGAAGTTCTTCCAAGTATCGTGGTTTTCTTCTAGAATACTCGATGATGTATCGTCCATTTTAATTTATGCTTGTGGGTAGTTATAGGTTGCTATGCAGTTATTCAAGTCTCGCTGTTTGTTTCGGAATTCCCTTCTAGACGACTTATGTCATTAGTCGATCGGATGATATGGGGCTTGCTTATATCTTCCTTTCTAACGAAGACCGTGCCGTTTTTGCACCAGACGTATTTGTATAGGCCGGTATCCCTGAGGGTGGTCTTGGCTTTCTATCTTAGGAAGGCCATGGTGGGTGTTAAAGACTCTCTCAGGTAGACCTTGGAGTCGGTTCTTATTCCTAGGTCATCCCTGGCACTCACGTTGGTAGTTGCTGCGGCGTCCAGCCAGGGGCCACGGCGACCTTCGTGGAGTATGACGACGATCAGCTCCTATGACCGCTGGGCTGCTGGTTCAGCAGTGCTGTTGGCGTCGGCAGCATGTTATTCTTGCCCTTAGGGTCTTTTCGGTACGCGTTGATTATATCCTAGGGATTGTGCCCGATTTGAATACAGTATTTATTTGCAATTGAAGTGACATTTTTATCCTCTATCTTTTTTTAGGCCAACAGTTTCCAGATGGTTATTAATACAACTTTGTTCCAGAGAGTTCACTCTTAGTTTGAAAGATTCATTTTTTAAGACAAGGTTATTGCAGGAGTTTTTTACCTTAATGCATTGTTTTTCGAAAACATTTTTTTTTGTTAATAATCGTTTGTTTTGTCTGAACAGAACTGTAGTGATGTCGGTAATTCCGTACGAACCACTTCGCGTACTTTTTGCTTGATGTCAATTAGTATTTTTCCGCGTTATTTGGGGTTTGCAGCATTTCTGTATCCGTGTTCTCCTCATCCTCGGCATCGGGCAGTATGAACGAGATGCGTTATGGCTTGTTTTTCCTATGCAATCTCGGCATTTCCAGTCGGGCGCTTCCATGGAGAATAGTTTATTTAGCTGCTCCGTAGATAGGCTAGCACAAGACCCGTGCCATAAGAATAAGTACTATTACAAGGGTAATCCATCCCCACCACGCGCGCTCCCACGTGGTCTGTCAATAGTCTAGGACTGCTTGTCGCAGCAAACACTAGCGAGATGCCACCCACTCGGCGCTTGAAGTAAACGTGCAAAAAAATGAAAATGATGCTCTCAAAGTCGCCACTGTCTACGCAAACTGTGGTTTTACTATACGAAATTTTTAGTTCCGTATTTGACAGCGCGCTTTACGATAATGGTAGGACGACATCAACGAAGTTTAAATCTTTATTTATTGTTTGTAACATAAACACATTAAGTAAAGAGCGCTAAAAAATGAAAGTATGAAATGAATGTATTCAAATTCAAATTCAAATTCAAATTCATAACATTTATTTGACAAAAACACACTGCAATACAACAAACATATAAAGTAAAAACAGGATCAGAGTGTTATTATTATTTACCTATGCACTTTTTGTTTTGATTTAACAATACTTGTTTTAAACACTACAGTAAAAAATTGCGATTCGCCTTCAGGATCTTGCTCTTAGTCTATACTATACGTCACTGATACGAGTACCGGATAAGCGTTTTAGTCAAAACTGCACCTTTTAACTGATAAGTAAGAGATTTGTCAAGGACACCACTGAGACGCAAAATATTTAGGGTACTTTTTATCCGACTCCGCTGGTGTAATAAAAGGATTTGGTTTATCGTATAGTTTTACAGGTAAATAAAACTAATTCTAAAAAGGGGTGCAAACTACAAGAAGGCTTTCATACTAGGCCCGTTAGTATACTTATATATTATTTCGTATAGTTTGTACAGATAGCAAATATGCTTCTTTATGCCGACATATAATTTCGGATAATGAATCATGGGGAATATTGTATTTTTGTAACCAGTTTATGATAAGCGGCTTTGCGGTATTAGAGTTGGGCGGGTGTTCCACATATTTATGGGGACAAGTTGGCAATACGTTGATTCTGTAACCATTTTTTATAATTGACATTATTCACGGCATCTTGATAATCGCCGCTCATATCAGTAGACGTTTGTACATAAGTAGAGCACCCGGTACAAATCCTTTGGCACTACCTACATGTACTATAATAAGACGTTGACCTTTTGAGATTGATTAACTGTTTCACTCCTTTATATGTAGAATCAATCTAGCAATTCCCAATTAAATACAACCTTTTTATAAGTATACTGCAATTATAATCAAAACTACAGCGAATATTTGAATTGTGTGTTAGCCACTACACTTGGTCTGCTGATACGACTTACCCCTACGGCTGTAAGGTGGGTACTGAAGCTAATTGAGAGAGCACGATAAATAAAGGTTGAACACGCCAAAACGTAAGCATACATAATATATGTACTTATATTTATTTTATTTACGACTATAAAACTATTTAGTAATATATTTATAAACTCCACAGTATGATATGATGAACAAAAAATATTATGACATCATGTCACTTCGTACATTCGTTTTCACGATGGAGAGCCCTGAACTTCAGCAGCGTGAAATTGTTTTGCTCAAGCATACAGAAAATCCCCTTCTAAGCTACAGAGTACTAGCAAAGTTATATATAGGTCAACATATTTAAAATTAAGAATGTAAATTTTAAGCATTGACAATTTAATTTCTAATAAACTATCATTAAATTTATTGTGACTCTTAGATTAAGATTAAGATTAAGATTTTGCATACCGTTCAGGTGAGACATGTGATTCCTACAATATTTAATGTTATCTTATTATGTACCATGTCTTAAACGAATAAAGTATTTCATTTCATTTCATTTCATTGAAATATCCACAATCCACTGTTTGTTCTGTTTTAAAAAAGTTCCGGGCACGGTTGACTGTAGAACGGAAGCCAGGTACTGGCAGAAAGCAAGGCATAAGACACAAAAAAATAAGCCAGAGTTTTACAGCTTTTCAACACAACTCCGAAGATCTCGTCACGCGATGTCACTAAAAAGGTACAAATGTTACAATCTTATGTACAAAAAGTAAAGACAAGAGCTGGGTTAAGGTCGTACAAGGCTCAACTGCACCCGACCGCAACGCTCAGCAGAGTTTGACGGCCAAACGAAGGACAAGAAAGTTATACGACAATTTTTTAACAAAATTTAAATGCATCGTGTTGGACGACGAAACGTACATAAAAGCTGACTTTAAACAGATACCAGGCCAGAAGTTTTTTACTAGTACGAGTCGCAAAAATGCTCCTGAGGACTGTAAGTTAAAAATGAGGTCCAAGTTTCCGAAAAAGTTCTTGCTTTAGCAAGCTATTTGCAGCTGCGGTCAAAAAAATCGATCATTTTTCACTACAGGCACTGTAGCGAAATTTACAAAAAAAAGTGTTTGGAGAACCGACTTTTACCCTTTCTAAGAAATCATATTTTGCAACCATTGTTTTGGCCTGATCTTGCAAGCTGCCACTATGCCAAATCTGTGTCAGACTGGTACAAACAGAATGGTGTTGCTGTGGTACCTAAAAACTGCAATCCTCCTAATTGCCCTGAACTCAACCCTATCGAGGAATATTGGTCCATAATGAAAGGGATATTAAAAAAGAAGGGCGGGCAAATCAATTCCGTGGCTGATTTGCAAAAAACATGGATATGGGCTGGTAAAAAGTACCCTGACAATGCCGTGCAAACCTTGATCCGCACCCGACGCAAAGTGAGGGCAATGGCGTATTCAAAGCATAATTAAAACACGTTTGTATGTTTATAAATGTACGATAGTAGTGTAAGCAAATGTAATATATATATTTTTTTATTGTACTTGATTATGTTTTTATTGGCCATTTAATATGCCCACGTTTTGGCGTGTTCAACCTTTAGGAACGTTTCCGATAAAGTACGAAGGAAAATCATTTTGCACTACATCTGTACTGAATAATTAGTGGTATAAGTAATATTATAGTTTCTGGGCGACCCAGCTTTACTCGGGTGTATGTAGACAACACTATTAAATCACAATTTGATAGTTTCGTCTTTATATGTCAAATTCCTTGGAACCCGATTTTTCGGCGGAACCCGATTTAACCCGAAATCAAAATCAAAATGATTATTCAGTAAATAGGCCACCATAGGGCTCTTTTACACGTCGGTAATATGAAGTAAATTTACTAGCGCTTCAGATAAAACCATCCTTACGGAGAAGAAGCTCCAAGAAACTCCAGCAGAAGGTCATTTTTTCAATCAAAAAGAACAGTAATACTTAAAAGTAAGTTACATTAAAGGTGCTTAATAAAGTAATAAATTATTATCATTAAAGCTAGAACAAATAAAATCATTACAAATGTAAGGCTAATAATAACATTAAACTAAAAATAATGACTCTAGGAGAACAACACGATGATGTCTCTACGTCAAAAGCCGTAACTATAATAATAAACTGAAGAACCAATCCTTGCAAAAGTGAACAGACCGGACCACACAAACAGCACCCGTTCACGAGTATGCAACAGCTGTCCAGCGAGAAACATCACAGTGTGTTCTCATTTAAAAAACGTCTCGTATGCACGAGAACTAATAAAGATGGTAAAAATAAAAGTAGTGTTTGAATACACAGCATGCTTAAGGGCATGTTTAAAATACAAATATTATAAATATCCTACACTTACGAAATTACCTTACTTTTTTCCCCCGCAAACGAAGTGCCTACCTTACGGAGACGGTGCCCTGGAAGAGCAACCTTATCCCTATTTCTAGTATTTAGATTGTGAACGTCGCGGTTATGCCTAAACTCATGTATGTGTTTACGTACATACATGATATTCTCAAATATATACTGAGACGCGACTATAAGAATATTAATTTCTTTAAATTTATCCCTGAGTGAAACACGAGACCCCAATTGATAAATGGCTCGTACAGCCCGCTTCTGTAACATAAAAATTGTCTGGATGTCTGCCGCTCTTCCACACAGCAAAATTCCGTAACTCATCACATTATGGAAATAACTATAGTATACTAGTCTCGCCGTCTCGCCGTCAGTTGTCGGATTCGCTTTACCGCATAAGCCGCCGAACTTAGTTTACGAGGGGCGGCTAAAAAGTAATCTACCTAACAATGAAACAAAATACTGTCGTGGCTATTTTTTTTTTATTTTTCTATATAGTCCCCTGCTAGTAAAATGCATCTATTAAATTTTTCAAATATTGAATTTAAACCATTAAAAAAAAATCTTTCGGTTTGTTGTCAAAAAAGTCAGTAACGGCAGCCTTCATTCGTCATCGGTCATAAACCTTCGGTCCCCTGAGGTCTTTCTTGAGAATTCTAAACAGAAAATAGTCACAGAGGGCTAAATCTGGACTATAAGGGTTACAATTCTAGAAATTATTTGTATGTCCAAAACCTCTTCGCAACATTTGACACGCCTCTCCATGTCAAATGCAGTCAACATTCTGGGGACCCAACGTGCACTAAACTTGGACATGTTCAAATGCTCATGAATTATTTCATTGACTCGCTCTTTACTGACGCCCACATCTCTAGCTATCTCCCACTGCTTCACTCGTCGGTCCTCTAATATTTATTTTTTACACTGGCTACATTTTCATCGGTGACGGCCGAAACTGGTCTTCCGCTACGAGGATCATCTTCCAGGCTCTCACGACCTAACTTAAACTGCTTTGACCAAAACTTTATAACAAATTCGGCTGAACACGAACTGCCAAAAACACGTAACATACGCTGTCTGATCTCCGAAGGCGTATTCCCTTCTTTAGTCAAAAACTTAATCACCGCACGCTGCTCGATTTTATCCATTTTCACTTTTTCTACCGACATGTTTGAAACAATTGTAGGAGACAAATAAACGTGATGCAATAAACAAGTAATACATTTTGAAAATAGAATAACAAACGAATATAAATCCATACCAGCCAGCATTATTTTTGTATAGGTACAGGGCGTCCCACGGCTATGCCACATGGAAAGAAAGTACCTTGAATATTGTAGATGGAACATTTTACTGAAAGAAGACATTATTTTAATTTAAAAAACAATTAAAACTGCATTCATAGATATTAAAATAATTACATGGTTGAACCGGGAATCGAACCCGTTACACGAGAAAAATAATTACCCTGTAGCTTTATCATACCGATCGAAAGGCTTCATCATAAGGATTATTTGTTGCTAAATAACATAGTGTCAGAAATAAAAGAAAGACCATGAATTCTAGCATTTTTAATACAAAATTAATCAATTTGTCAAATGCTCAAAATGAGTCCCTTCCTGTTGAAGACAAAGTCGCACTCTTTTGATTATTTCGCTCCCTGTTGATTTTTTGATCTTGTTGTGGTGGATATTTAGAATAATACGTCTAAGTTCTGTTTGTATCTCGTGGACACTTTCATACTAAAGGTTGGTTCTTTCTTGGTTCTTGTAAACTAAATTTTTGAAATAACCCTTTAAAAAAGTCTAAATCTATCTATCTCTCTATCTATCAGCTTTTCATTTTTCTGAACAAAATTTCACATCAAATGTTAAAATTCATGGTCTTCCATTTATTTCTGACACTAAATTATTTAACAAAAAATAATCCTTATGATGAAGCCTTTCGATTGGTATGATAAAGATACAGGGTAATTATTTACCTCGTGTAACGGGTTCGATTCCCGGTTCAACCATGTAATTATTTAAATATCTATGAATGCAGTTTAAATTGTTTTTTAAATTAAAATAATGTCTTCTTTCAGTAAAATGTTCTATCTACAATATTCAAGGTACTTTCCTTCCATGTGGCATAGCCGTGGGACGCCCTGTATATTTCTGACCAAGGAGATTACTTATCAGCCGCCCCTCGTACCTGCAAGTGTGGATATATGCGCATTTCACTGTAGTTTTGAGTCCAGAGTGATACCAAGAAATACTGTTCTATCTTCGAATTCCAGTGTCTCATCCTTCAGTCTAATTCTAGCCACATTTACTCTCTTCACGTTCGATAAGGAAAATTTTACGCACTTAGTTCTTTTGGCATTTAAAAGTAAGTTGTTGGCTGTTGTTAGAAAATATGCAGGGCCGAGATTCTACACGGTAAAAACAATATCGTATTTGACCTTTTTCCGTATTGTCATCGTTTTCATAACTCTTATGTCATGTACAATAATGGCGACTGTGACATAAACGATCCTAATACACGTCAAACACGATATCGTTATAACGCAGTTGAATAGAGGCCCCGGATACGTGTTAAATTTAGGTATTTAAGAAAAAGATGTTATTAGGTGTAAGATTTGTAATGAAGTGGTAACCAAGGTAAACAGACTTTTTCAAATAAAAATAAGAATTTCTACATGTCTTATAAAGAATTAAAAAATAACATGTTTAAGCCGAGTCTTAGCCGCAATTTTTAGTTACGGAAATATTGTGCCGATTTGGAGGAGTTCGACAGCTGATAAGCGACAAAGGCTCAGTATTTACTTCTAATACCATTAGAGAGACCGCAAGTCTTTTTAATGTGACTCTCACACATGCGACAACATACGAGTATAACCGCAAACAGTTGGTTTAGTGGAACGATTTAACAGGACATTGTTGGGCATGATCTCAAAGTATGTCTCGGAGGAGCAACGAGACTGGTGTACGTATTTGCCTATGGTATGTTATGCCTACAATAGTGCGAAACAGGCTAGCACAGGTGTGGAGCCGCATTTGATTGTGTATGGTAAGGAACCGTTATATAAATCTGATATCGAGTTGCGCATCAATAATCTCCAGGCTTCAGATACGCTAGCGGATAAAATGACAAGATTGTCGATATTAAGAAGAAAAGTTGCCCGGGATATACAGCGCGCCCAACTGAAGCAGAAGTTTTACTACGATATCAAGGCCAAAGATATCTTATCTTATATGATAGTGGTGACTTCGTAATGCTATACTGTCCGAAGCGCAAGTCTGGATTAAGCAATAAACTTGCTAGGAGATACAAGGGACCATTCGAAATTGTTACAAGGCTTTGTAATAATAATTATAAGATCAGGAAAGTCGGTACGGTAACAAAATGTATTATTGTTCATAGGAATAGGTTACAGAAATTTCATGCTAGAGCTTAGTTATAAGGGTGTATATAATTGTGTATAGTCATGTATAATATAAACTATTTTTTTTTTATTTGTCTTTGCAGTTCGCTAACACATGAGCAAGCATGAATAGCCATGAAAAAGGAGAGGAAAGTGAAGTGCAGGCTTGTCCATGGGAACATTACGTCTGGTCTTATGATGAGAATTCCACTTTGCCTGTGAGGTGTGGAAGAAACTCTGTATGGGTTTCATCTCACATAACGCCTGACAGATGTTTTCTATGGTGCTCAAGTCATGTATTTCATATCGTTTGTTATGTGATGGCGATATGGTTGGATGCTTATTCATGCTCTTATGATGTTATTATGGGCAGCTGTACTTTATTTGATTTAATGTGTATAATTATGTTTTTATTTCATGCCCATTTGCTGAGTTGAAAAATACTGATGTAAGAAGTCTGACGACTGCTGTTAGCAGAAGGAACACTGGCATGCAATCCTGCCTTTGATGTGGAAGGCACATGAAGTCCGATGTCTGGACTGCACCATGCCCGTCCCTTCTGTAGAGCCGTATCGTTGAAATTTTGTTTTAAGCTATTATGTCTTGTCTTTTAATAGGCGCTGGCTCTTCGATAGCTTGGATGCTTGGCCCCGTATAATTGTTTGTTTTCAGATGTCTTTAATGGTATTTATTAATTTCATGTACTGATGCTGAGTTAAGCTGCCATCTGGCGACGCTTACGTTCGCAGACTGTACTACTCATATATGTTTTTTTAATATAATGACATGTAATTAAATATCTTAGCATAGCTGTAGTTAGTATTAAAAATTTAGCGTTTTGTTAGTAGGTATTGATAGGAGATAACGATTGATGGTCTTTCAGAGCATGAATTGTTATCACGACTTAAATATGTAGGTAAAACTAATATTCCTTCAGAATATTAGTTTAGTTGTCATGCCAAAGTGACATGACATATCTGATGTCCAATTCCAATTCCAATTTTTGAGATAGTGGCAATCGGTCACTACTAGTGGGCGACCAATATTGCCAATGACTAGCTTTGACAACAGCACAGCATATATAATGTTTGACCAGTGTTAAAAGTGCGTCCGAAAACTGGGAGATGGAGGTGTTTATTGCAGAACCTGTGAGGGACAAACACTACATGAAGACAACACAAACACACTATAACAACACACAAGCAAGCAGAACAAACAGACATTTAAAGTTTGATGTTTTGGGAATGAACATACTGTATAAGCTTTTTTAGATTTTTTTTGTTTGAGGTTGCAAGGAAGTGAAGAGATTTGAAGTTAATTGGTTTCGGGATAGAGACTGGGAGAATATCGTAAAAAGCAACGGACCGGTTTGGGCAATTAAAAAAAATATGGTCCGTGGTACCATCCTCACGGCCGCATGCACATGTAGGGGATTGTATAATACCCAACCTGTGCAGGCGTTGAGGAGTGCATGTGTGTCCAATGCGTAGTCTACATATAACCGATGTTGTCTGCTTATCAACTAACCGGTAGTAAGAGAACCAAGGTTTTGATGGAATGGTCGGCTGGATATCACAGTAACGACGCCCCTTGATTGATTTAGAGCGCTCGTAACTACTCTGCCAGTCAGAGTCGTGATCAAACTTGGCCAAAGATGAGAGGTCGTGCGAGAAGCAATAGTAATGATCCAATATGCCGGTTTGAGTAGCCTCCTTTGCCAGAGAATCCACAGACTCATTGCCACAAATCCCCGAATGGCTAGGGATCCATGCCAATGCCACCTCAATGTTCCTAAGATGACAATCAAATAGGGACTGTTTAATGAGCAGGACCAACGGGTAAAGATTCTTTGAGGCGAACTGGTTTGCCTTAATAGCTTGTTAACCACTTAAAGAGTCGGAAAAGATGATTGACTTGGTCAGGCTATGAGAATTACTGAATTTAATGGCTTCTAAAATTGATACCAATTCACCCATAAAAACTGATGCTTGAGGGGGACATTTAAAACTCAAGATGATAGAAAATTTCGGGATCCAAACCGCGGCTCCAATTGGACTATCATTTGAGAGTTTAGACGCATCCGTAAAGACAGTCGTCCAGTCAAGCCAGTCTTTATTAATTAAATTATTAAAAACAGAATTAGCGCCGGGATGATTCTTGTATAAACCAAAATCCAAAATAATCTTGGGTTGAAATAATAAGGCATCGAAAGGAGTAGTAAAAAGAGGAAACAGTGAGCAGGAAAAGGAAGGATGGGGAAGGCTATTAAATTTACGGTAGCTGTTTATCAAACAAGGAGGAGTTTTATTTGCCCAGAAATTGTTATTTACTATGAGACCAGAGAGTAACTGAAGTTTGGGGAGAAGGGGGTGATCAGAACCTTGGGAAATTCTATATAGGTATCTGTCTGAGAGGAATTGCTGACGAAGGGATAGGGGAGGATCAAGGGCTTCTACCTGGAGAGCATTTGATGGAGAAGATTTCATAGCTCCCAATATAAGCCTTAGAGCCTGGAATTGAATTCGGTCCATTCGTCTAAGAGCAACTTTGCTGCATGGTTCTAGAATAAAGTACATGAAATTAATAAATACCATTAAAAACATCTGAAAACAAACAATTATACGGGGCCAAGCATCCAAGCTATCGAAGAGCCGGCGCCTATTAAAAGACAAGACATAATAGCTTAAAACAAAATTTCGATACGGCTCTACAGAAGGGACGGGCATGGTGCAGTCCAGACATCGGACCTCCTGTGCTTTCCACATCAAAGGCAGGATTGCATGCCAGTGTTCCTTCTGCTAACAGCAGTCGTCAGACTTCTTACATCAGTATTTTTCAACTCAGCAAATGCGCATGATTTAAAAACATAATTATACACATTAAATCAAATAAAGTACAGCTGCCCATAATAACATCATAAGAGCATGAATAAGCATCCAACCATATCGCCATCACATAACAAACGATATGAAATACATGACTTGAGCACCATAGAAAACATCTGTCAGGCGTTATGTGAGATGAAACCCATACAGAGTTTCTTCCACACCTCACAGGCAAAGTGGAATTCTCATCATAAGACCAGACGTAATGTTCCCATGGACAAGCCTGCACTTCACTTTCCTCTCCTTTTTCATTGCTCTTCATGCTTGCTTATGTGTTAGCGAACTCCAAAGACAAAAAAAAAAAAAATATATATATGACTATACACAATTATATACAACTTTATAACTAAGCTCTAGCATGAAATTTCTTTAACCTATTCCTATGAACAATAATACATTTTGTTACCGTACCGACTTTCCTGATCTTATAATTATTATTACAAAGCCTTGTAACAATTTTGAATGGTCCCTTGTATCTCCTAGCAAGTTTATTGCTTAATCCAGACTTGCGCTTCGGACAGTATAGCATTACGAAGTCACCACTATCATATGAGATATCTTTGGCCTTGATATCGTAGTAAAACTTCTGCTTCAGTTGGGCGCGCTGTATATTCCGGGCAACTTTTCTTTTTAATATCGACAATTTTGTCATTTTATCCGCTAGCGTATCTGAAACCTGGAGATTATTGATGCGCAACTCGATATCAGATTTATATAACGGTTCCTTACCATACACAATCAAATGCGGCTCCACACCTGTGCTAGCCTGTTTCGCACTATTGTAGGTATAACATACCATAGGCAAATACGTACACCAGTCTCGTTGCTCCTCCGAGACATACTTTGAGATCATGCCCAACAATGTCCTGTTAAATCGTTCCACTAAACCAACTGTTTGCGGTTATACTCGTATGTTGTCGCATGTGTGAGAGTCACATTAAAAAGACTTGCGGTCTCTCTAATGGTATTAGAAGTAAATACTGAGCCTTTGTCGCTTATCAGCTGTCGAACTCCTCCAAATCGGCACAATATTTCCGTAACCAAAAATTCATTGATGGTTTCCGCGGTGGCTCTGGGCACGGCTTTGCACACTGCATACTTCGAGAGATATTCCACTGCGACTAAAATATACCTATTCTGTTAATTCGAAATCTGTAACGGCCCTACCACATCGACGCAAAACTTGTCGAATAAATCTGCAACATTTATCGGTATCAATGGTGCGATCACTTTGTTGACATTCCTCAGTTGACACTGTTGACACGACTTGACATATTCGTTTACTTTTTTCTCTGCTGCTGGGCTTAGGCACTTAATTTTCTTAAGGCGTATGCAATTGGCTTCATTTCACCTTCCTTGCCCTGACAAAGGCAACTTCCCAACGCCTTCTCGGAACTATCGACAAACACTCTTGTTATCACATCCTTATCATTTGAGAAATATACCAATACCGATGCGGAACACATTTTCTTCTTCAATTTGTCAAACGCTCTCTGTTCCTCTTCTGCCCAAATAAACCTTTTATTTTTCTTTGTAAGGCTCGTTATCGGTAATGCGATCTCTGCAAAATTATCAATTTTTCTGTGATAAGAGTACAAACCCAGCACTGATCTAACCTCCATTACGTTTCTCGGGGGCTGTATCTGCCTCATTGCCTTTACTTTGTTCACATCGGGCCCAATTCCACTTGCTGATACCTCATGTCCCAAAACTGTCACTTTCTGGTACCCAAATTTGCATTTACTCGGTTTTAGGGTTAAGTTGGCCGATTTTAATCGCGATAAAACCTCTTCCAATGCCGACACAAATTCTTCAAAGGTTTTTCCATAAACCAATATATTATCGACGTATACAACAACCTTTTCGTATTTCAATCCTGCAAGCACCTTGTCCATCACTAGCTGGAACATGGCTTGACTCGTTTTCACATTAAATTCATATAGCCCCGTATGCGTCACGAAGGCCGTCTTTTCTTTGCCTTCGCCCAGAGCTAGCTGCCAATACCCTGAATTCATATCAAGGTCAGCAAAATATCTGGCTCCCTGTAAACAACCAAGCAAATCATCCGTCCTTGGAATCGGGTACGAATCCATCCTTATTTTTTGTTTAGCGCTCTAAAATCGATACAAAATCTTGGTGGGCCTTCTGGCTTGTCCACCAACACAACGGGTAAAGCATAAGGACTTCATGACTCCTGTATTATGCCATTTTCCAACATCTCCTGTACTTGCGCATCAATTATTTGCCTCTGTTTATTCGACACCCGATACGGTGCTGAACTGGTTCATCATCCGTGGTATTCACTGAAATAAAAGTATCCTTATAACATCCCAATTCTCGGGTTCCAAAAGAAAAGGTGTCGCGGAACCCTTTCAATAAACCATCCAATTCTGTCTTTTGCTTGCCCGCGTCAATTCATCATTCACGTCAAAGACAACCGGTTTCTCGTCGTTAAGGTTTAACAAATAGTTTTCATTGCGCTGCACCCAATCTGTAAAATAAATATAATCAGTTTTCTTCAAAGAAGATTCATTACATACAAACTCATTAAGATCATGAGCACATATAGAAAAAGTTATTTTTTTCTCATTATGACGTGAGATGAAAGGCACCGAACTAATTTGTTTCAGTGTCAGCTGACTCTTTGCGAAATCAATGATCGCTTCGTTTTCTCTTAAAAAGTCTTGTCTCAGTATGATTATTTCAGCCGTATCGTGTATAATTAATACGCGTTGCCGATAATATACTGACGCAATTTGCATCCCTATTTCGGCCGAGGCCTGCACATTGATTGCATAACCGCCTACCGCTCGCAAGGCCATAGGTCCGTGCGTTTGAGAATCCAAGGATAACTTATCCCATCGGGATCTGGAGATACAAGAGACACTCGCACCTGAATCAACGAGTGCTTCACAAATAATACCATTTATTACTACTGGAATAATCGGTACAGAAACATCCCTAAACTTATCTACAAGGATCGGGTTTGAATCCATGCCGCCTGTCGCGAACGACGCGGCGTGAAGTTTGGGTGCTGCCTTGATGAAGAAGGAGTAACCTCTCGATAATCGGATCGATAACGTTCATTGGCCGTCGCTGCGCCTTGCTGTCTTCGCGAACTTTCTTGTGGTGTCCAAGGGCGTGGGCGTGGACACGGACGAGGACGAAGATCGTGTGACTCGCGTGGTGCTTCTAGTTCAAAGTGCATTCTGCGTGGCGCTATTGTAGCTGGCGTCCCGAACGGTGTCGACTCATCGAATCGTGGTGTGTGCATCGGCTGATCACCGCGGTTCCTGATTTCTTCGAAGTTTACATCTGGATTTAAAACTGGCAATTCTACATTTCTTGCATATGTGTTGTCGCAATTATATATGTCCTCCATTTGCATTATCGTTTTTCTAAGCTCCTCTTTAGATGCGAATAACTTCGATGCCAACAGCCACTGGTGATGCTGGTTCATAGATGTAATAAAATGCCTTATTAATCTTTCGTCATCGATTTTAGCTTTAACAGCTAAGTTTTCTAAGGCATAGAAGTATTCAATCAGCGTTTCCTTGTTTTGCTGCCTTCTGTAGTAAAATTTTTGTGTGAAATCACCTCGGCAAGGAAATTGCAGTTTCGTATTTTCCACTAACACTGCGTAGGTCGTGAATTCCTCAAAATCTTAAACGAGTGAAGGGCTGGTCCATCTAGATATGCGGCGATGGCATATTTTTTCTGCTCATCAGACCATCCTTTGATGATTCCAATGGACTGGCACTGAATTAAAAAATCCTCCGTATCAGATAGCCCATTATATTTTCCAGCCGCCATTTTGCTATGCTATATGGGAAGGACACGCACACAAAAATAAAATACCATATGGGAACAGTTTAAAGCGAGTATAGGTTAATAAAGATATCACTCAGGTTCAGGTCAGGAGCACTCCACTTCTTGCTTGCGAGAAGATTCTTCGGTTCTCTTATTCTCGATACCCCGCACCTCCACCATGTAAGCCTGGTAGGCGCCTATTCCTAAGCGTAATACTTTACGCACTTTTAACTAAGCTACGTAGAATAAAAGTATACGTCTTGCAGTGTTTCTTTATTCTTTCATTTATCTTAATGTTTAAATATACATTAGTTCACATGTGAATGCCAACGCGGTCCATTGGAGACTCTCAAGCGTTCCCCTGAAAACCACCGGCGGGCATTCCATATTTCGAAATCTTTTTTATTCAAAAGATTTCGAGACATTTCGACATAACAAAATAGAAAAAAGAAAACAATGAAAGGAGTATGCACTGCTACATCCTTCTTTCATTACAGTACCTCTACCCTCCACAGTCTACATACCGAGCATGCGCACTTTCTAATATTCAGGATCCTATTACAAGCGACTGCGATGTTGGGTCCTTTATTATTACACAGCATACTTACCTCGGATCTCCCTGTCACACATTTCCACGCGCGTTAAAACTAAAATCTTTTTAAATTCGAAAACCCCTAATAGGACCGGAATTTTCGCAGACAACCCTGTATCCACGTGTTCGCAATAAAACAGCGCTTATGATGATATTTTTTTTTCAATTATCCAATCCAGTGAAAGTAACTGGCATCGATATACCTGTTTATACCTGACAACCCATTAATTCGCCCTGGTAAATAGTAAACAACCCAACGGCTGCACATTCTATACGTTTTATACTTTCAGTCAGCACAAAATTTGCTAATTATCTTGATGTTGCAACATTTAATTAAAAATCATTTTTTGAAAAATAATTTTTAAATAGTCTGTCCAGGATTTTTTTAGCGAACCCATTTTTAATATGTTTTCTAGTATACTAAATTCGTGATAAACTGTTTCATTCTATTATCAGCTCGGTGAAGGTCGATTTTGGTTCGGATCTTAGACTATTAGAAGGGTCATTAATAGCTGCGTTTACCTTATGTTACTTCAAAGTTGACACGTCGTTAACAGAAATGGACATCACGCGTGAACATTTCCGTACCATAATTTATCACAGTTTTCGTCGCGGCTTATCTCAAGATAAATGTCTCAGCGAACTTGATTCGATTTACGATGTTGAAGTACTGAGTCAAACGACAATATATCGCTGGTATGCCGAGTTCCGACGCGGTCGTGTGTAGCTGAGCACTGTTCCTTCTGCAGGTCGACCAAGAGCAGCGGTCACGCCTGAAAACATCGCAGCTGTGCGAACTATTACATTAGATGACCGTCATGTGACATACGAGCAGATTCAGGTTGTTATCAGTATCGGAATGACTGTAATTCAGTCGATATTACATAATGAGCTGTGTGTAAGAAAGCTAGTTCCCCGCTGGGTTCCCCACGATTTGTCCGAAGAGCAAGAGGCGGCTCGTGTTGATTGGTGCCTGAATACTCTGCAACGCCTCAACGGACGGAAGTCAGTACTGAGACGATATTATAAACGGTAGTTTATAATATCGTCTCAGGTGACGAATCATGGATTTATTCGGATTTTATTAATTACCTGAAAGAAAACATCAGTCATTAGTTTGGGTCTTCGAAGACGAGGTCAAAGCAACGAAAGTGTTTCGCTCTCGCAGCGTGTCAAATAAAATGGTCGCTACGTTTGTCTCGAAAAAGGGGCATGTTGCTACAATTCCTTTATAGGAACGCACAACGGTTACCGCTGAGTGGTATATCACGATTTGTTTGCCAGAAATGATAGCCCGAACGTCGGCATCATCAGCACATTCCCTTCTAAGAAGGGAATAAATTACTCACTTTTATACCTTTCAATAGGGATTTCCCGTAACAAGTGATAATTACAAGAAAAGCGTTGACAGCTCGACCTTAGGCTTTGTTTTCTGAAGGAGTGAAAATATTTCATTTAGTGTGAATTAAAAAAATTAAACGTTTTAAAAAGCAGGATTGGACCTACATCATTATGGTAATATAACAGTTTTCACTGTAAATCAGCTCAGGAACACGCTTTTAAAATCCTTCGGGTACGGTGTACTTATACAAGAATTGGCCTTTATTCCCAGTAGTTCCGTGGAAGAAGTTCCGGGGCGGAACTAGTGAGACTTTTTTTCCCAATAGTTCCGCGAATGAACTAGTGAGATTTTTTCTTCCCATTAGTTCCGCGGAACAAAGCATCAATTAAGTGCTAATATTTTATAATCCCACTAGTTCCGTGCGTTATCGTACATTATAACACAAAAAATGTAAAATGAAATAAAATACATTTTATATTATTTATTTTAAATGCAATAAAATAAAGTTTCGACACATGAACTAAATAAATACCATATATTGTTATACTTTGATGTACAGTCAAGGGCATAAATATTTGATGACCTTAAAAGTTTTAATTTGATTTAGTCGACTAAAGCTGGGTACAGTAAGTAGACTTTATTGGTTCTCGAGCTCGAGTTATAAACTGAAAATGAGCATGCTGGTCTGTCATGATCATGGCTGTTTTTTAATAAACGTTTGTTAACTAAATCCTTCCGTTCACGAGTGGATATTAATCTCAAGATGTTATAATGAGGCATTAATACTCCATACAGGTGTGATAATGATAACACTGGCCACTTTAAAGAATAGTTCTATCAAATGCCAAGTAATTATTATTTGAAATAATTATAAAGAAGTTGTCAAGTGAATACGTAATATACCAAATAGTTTTCCAGGATGACTGATATTTCTATTATAACTAGGGGTCGTGGTAAAGTTTTGATTTATGAGGGCTATGAATATTATAAACATAGTGATTATCAAAACGAAGAGACGTTATGGAGATGTGCGAAGTATAAAAAAACTAAATGTGGCGGTACACTTAACCTTTTACCAGTAAGTTTATATTGAACATTAAACCTTGCTTATCTATTTTTGTTTAAGAAGATTGCTAGTTTGTTTATTTTATATTACATAGACTTGGTTTTATATTTTAGGACAAGACACTAGGTAAAAAAGGCAAAGAACATATACCCACTTGTATCCAAGATTTAAATAAATCCGAAATGACACTTGTTATTAATGATTGTGTGAAAAATGTATGTGAAGTAAATGATACCGTCCCAGCAGTGTTTAGTCAATCCATGGCTGCCTTAAAAGATACAGGCTTACACTTGGTAGAAGGAATAAATGTACCATCATTTAGTAACTTGAAATCAACTCTATATCGACGTAGAAATAAAGCCGCTAAAGTAACTAAGATGGCTTTTCAAGACGTTTCTGCTGTGGAGATCCCTGAAAAGTTCGAAAACTTTTTACTGGCTGATTACGAAGACGAAAATCGAATTTTGATATTCGCATCAAAGGAAGCCCGTGAACATATGGCAAGTATTAAGACATGTTTTGGAGATGGAACTTTAAGTCGTGCCCAGAACCATTTATGCAAATTTACACAATACACGGAGACTTGGGAAGCAGTGTAAAAAATACGAATATTATTCCTTTGGTTTATGCCCTACTCCCTAATAAAACGACGTATACGTACAAAACGATGCTGGATCTAATTAAATCACAAGTACCTGACTGGACTCCCAATCAGTTTGTTACCGACTTTGAAGAAGCGGCTATCGGGGCTATAGTCGGTAAATTTCCTGATATTGTTCAGCGAGGTTGCTATTATCACTTTTGCAACAGCTTGTGGAAAAGGGCAAAAAAATTAAAAATAAATAAAGGTAAGCAATCGCGACGGATTGTAGCCCTTTGTTGCAAAATACCGTTGTTACCAGATATGGACTCCATGAAGAACGGATGGGAATATGTGAAAACGGAACAACTTGTCGCATGTACTTCTGCTGGTATGACTGATTTCATGAAGTATATGGAATATTGGATGGGTCCGAAAAATGTCACATTACTGTGTACGTTTGGTCAGCGTCACAGAACAACAAATTTTTTAGAAGGCTGGCACCATAAAATAAATTCTATGTTTAAAGGACGTCCAACTACAATTTACGAATGCTTAAAAAAACTAGAACAAGATGCAGCATTCTATGCCGTTCAAGCTTCCTCAAACCAAACACCTAAAAAAAGAACTAAGACTAGTGTTGAGAATGACAATTTTGTTCAAACTATACAAATGCAACTCGTCATGGGCGAAATTGACATACCTTTATTTTTAGAAAAATTAAGATAGATTCCAAATTGAAAGTAATATAATGTATATGCGTCGATATTTCGATATTTTTGATTTGAACTGTATTTACAGTCAAGGGTAAAAATATCGGAACAGGTATCGAACATGACCTTATTGACAGAAGCATAAGAGTGTCCAGATATTTTTGTCGCCTTGATAGTAACGTACCTATATATATTTATGCCCTTGACTGTACATCAAAATATAACAATATATGGTATTTATTTAGTTCATATGTCGAATACACTTTAATTTATTGCATTTAAAATAAATAATATAAATTTTATTTCAGTCTTCCGTTTTATGATGAAGTAGGTAGTTGCTTTTTTATTGAATCCTATTTAAATTTGAAATAAACAAATATTACACACATTATATTTTGATACATTTTTAAGTTACTTGAGAGTAAAACTACCTTTCATCACACTTGCTTACTAAGTGTACCATTGCTCGCATGCACAGCGGGAGTTATAGAATAGTAAAATTCCCTAGGGAGTTATGAAAATGTAAGTACTTTATTAAAATATACTTTACCTTTAAATTTAATTTTTTGTTCGAAAGTGTGATGAAAAACATTGTGTTATATCACGGGACGTAAGATTATTACTAACTCAAGTTATAATCTTATAATCCTCCGCCTTATATTATGTACAATAACGCACGGAACTAATGGGATTATAAAATAAAAGCGTTTAATTGATGCCTTGTTCCGCGGAACTATTGGGAAAAAAAGTCTCACTAGTTCCGCCCCGGAACTTCTTCCACGGAACTACTGGGAATAAAGGAAGAATTGCTCGTTTAAAGCTATATATGTGATGTATTTGTATACCTAACGATAATATAGTCAGTATAACCATATTTTATTTACGAGTACAACCTATAATTTGACAAATAAATACATTTCATTTCATTTTATGTTGTCAATTCTATAGAGCTGAAACCAGGGCTGAAAAGCCTTTGAAAACGGTAACAAGTGAAAAAAAAGGTAGGATGAAACGTGGATGAAACCCATTGGAAAAGGAAGAGAATATAACAAAAATGCAAGCATAAAATATTTCCGGCAATCTGAGTTCGGAAAGTGGAAGGGGGGTGGATAAGGGTAAAAAAACGGTTTATCTCGACTTCCGTCAAAACTACTAGTCCTAGGGAAAAAAGTTAAATGGCAAAGTTGTAGTTAATAAAATGATCTACAACTTTTTCACATCCACTTTTTTACATAAGCTTAGAATGTATGTAAAAAAAAATCTAATAACCAGTTTTTTATAATTCTAAAAAGTGGGATTATTAGGACGTAGATATTACATGAAGTGTGAGTATTATGAAAAGTGGGAATTTCAGGAAATAGATATTATGAAGTGTGAGTTTAAGTAAGTGTCCAATGTGACCAGTACGTAAAATAATCCCAGTGTGAATTTTGTTAATTGTTAATCAGAGGAGTTAGGACATATGCACCGAAAAGACGAAATTGAACGCTCCAGAAGTTAGACATTCACGGAATGGACGTTCCAAAAGTTAGACATTCACGGAATTGGACGTTTCAGAAGTTAGACATTCACAGAATTGATAGTTTCTGAGCCTTCCACCACCGAGACGATTTCTTCTTCTTTTTGTTAATAATTCAGTGAATTATGAAAAACGCAGCCGCGGCTGTCAACGTTTCTGACGCCATTTTTAAATGACAGCTCGCGTCGGGTTGTTAGGTGAGTGTCATACGTTCGGCTTTAGTCATAATTTGCTTTAGTTATGTTCTGGTTTGGTCATATTCTGGTTTGGTCATATTTTTTCCCCTTTAGCCATATTCTGTTTAAGTAATATTCTGTTTTAGTCAAGTTCTTGTTTCGTCATGATTTTAGTCCTTTTAAGTCATGTTCTGCTTTGGTAATATTCTACTCTAGTCATGCTCTGCTTTAGTCATGTTCTGCTTTAGTCATTTTCTGCTTTAGTTATGATCTGGTTTGGTCATACGCGATATTAGAGAAACTCGTGAAGGCCGTAAAATTATAACTATGGGCATGTCACTACCGTTTCTGCCCGATAATAACATAGCCCAAGGGTGTTAAGAAGAGAAGCCATCCATTTTGACGTTCAAATTCATCAGAGCAAATACAAAAAATATAAAACTGTAACAAACATAAACAAAGATTTGACGCAAAATAAAATCAGTTCGTCGCACATTGCATAAACAGCGGATTATTATTATCTGCTCCTGATGCTTTAACTAAATTTACGAAGCTGTCTACCTATTAACAAAATAAACCTGTTATTTTAAGTTTTGTTAAGCTGTATTTTGTTTATGTTGCTATGTTTAAGTAAAAGGTCAGTACTTGAATAAATAAAAACAATCTAATTTTAAGTTGGTTTTTTATTGCTGTACAGTAACTACGGTTATAAAGTACAGTCAGGTTGACTCTCTACTTTATAAATTCAGAACATGGCCAAAGCAGATCATGACTAGGATAGAATACGACTAACGCAAAACATGACTAGGTTAGAAAATGACTAGGGCAGAGCATGAATAGGATAGAGCATGACCAACACCGAACATGACTATAATAGAAAATGACTAGGGCAGAACATGACTAGGATAAAACATGACCAAAGCAAATAGACTTGTTCGAGCACCTCCAATTTGACGTTCCTTTCACGTTTCTTCGAACAAAATTATATTTGTATCCCTCTCGCAACAAAACATTATTAAAACCTCTTTTGCTATTTATAAAGACAAGTCCATCTTTAGGCCTGTTGGCGTCCATTGTTTAGATAAAAAATTAAACTTTTTTATAATAAGCTAGTCAAATAACATTGCACATGATACGTTAGCTTCCCTCAATGATGATGACATTAAATTGTTTTAGTTGTATCAAACGTTGTTATAAGTGGCCAGTGCTAATATGCTCTTCAATTGATAAGATCCTCATTACAAAAATTACCTTACTATGTCACTGCCGTCTACCTTGCACAGCATTAGGTATCTGTTGTGGTTAAGTACACTACAAAATAGCCCTAGGCATTTTAAAATTTCAGAATAATGATGCTTTCGTAAATTTGACTCTTCGGGATGTTCCCATCCACGGGTGTGGTGGTTGATGTTTCATGTATTTTTTGTCGGGAACGTTCGTAGTTATCTCTATGACAAGCAAAGCGAGCGAGCGAGATAACAGGAACTTACATCAAAATACGATGTCAAAACATTATTTACTACATCTGTAAAATATTACTTCAAGCAATATTTATTCGATGAGGTATTTGTAGTATTCACCATTGGAAAATATTTTATTGTATTTCTTTCTTGCATGCTACTTATACAGGGTGTTAGGTAATGAGTGGATAATCCTTGAACTACGGATAGAGGGCACTTAGGACGTTATGAAAAAGCTAAAATAGGTCTAGTAAAAGTCGCACGGTTTTCGAGATATTTGGACTTTTAATCGGATTTTTAGTCATTTTTCCTTATGTCCATGTTACGAAAAACCCTTAATTTCATGTATTAATTCATATTTTTTTCACTTTTTTCTTGCATGGTTAGATTCACTATGAACTAAGGAAGTTTTTAAAGCTACATGCCAAGTTTTTTTCATGACAACTTTTTGAGCAAACTCACTAAGTTACTTTTTCCATACTAAGAAATCCCGGCGTTTGTTTTTCACGTAGTATGGAAAAACTATTAACAATTGCTGAACATACATGGGGGTTAAATCGATAGCTTATGAGCTGCTCTATCAGCCCTATTCGGGTTATCCACTATTTACCAAACATCGTGTAAGTATATAGATACAGTCCGTGAGCTCCTAAAAGAACCTTCGGATTTTAGAAGCATACTTCGGGTATTGACGATGACGCGATAGTGATATGCGGTTCTGTTCTGTAATCAACTTGCAAAACTTTTCGAATTTACCGTAAATAGTTATGCAAAGAATAACCATCAGTACACAATAAACCTTATTTTAATAATATTACGCTTATTTATCTTTTTCTAATTTTAATACAATATGACTTTTCGTCATGTTACAAATAAAACAAAATCAGCATTTTCGAATTCTTCCTTCGTTAATTTAAATAAAGAACACCCCGCTCTCACACACTACTTTTGTTTGGAACTATATAGAGCTGTTATACCCACCTTTGGATTCTTACCCCCTTACTTATGAACGTGGAATAAGCTTGGAATAGTTTATGCCATGCTTTGTCCTTATCTGTAATTGTGACATTTGCATCTGACAGAAAGTGACAAAGCATGGCATAAACTATTCCAAGCTTATTTCACGTTCATAAGTAAGGGGGTTAGAAACTACATTTATATATATATTTAAAAAAAACGTAATAACGGAAAAGACATGTCTGGAGGCGGTTAGAACATTAAAAAAGTGTATATTCGCTAGCAGGCTCTGCTAATTCACATTAAATTAAATTATATTATAGACCCTACTTAACAATAAATAATATACACACGTCGGCAGTGCCGCCGCCCCGGAAATTACTCAGGGATATTGCTAACGGCGTGCAGATACATAAAAAGATATAACCTCGTAGCTAGGATATTCACCAGCAACTTGCTCTTCTATACGATCTTTTGTGTTCACTCTTCTTTTGTACCGTGTTTGGGCAGGAATATTGTAGCGAATAGGCCTGATATCGTGCTGCTGGGATTGATCACCATGACACCATGATGAGAGGTATGTTCACCAACAGCTTAACAGACGATTAGAGATTAACCGCTGTCAAAATGTATTGGTTTGATGCAGCCAATTAAAATGCTCGGTGAACACTGACGTGCGTGGCTAAGAAGAGGAAAAATCGAAATTAGAAAAAATAACTCATAATCAGCTCATTGTATTCTATTCTGGATCAGATGGCTTATAATACAAAACGAATTTGTTTATTTCAGAATTTTAAAAAGCCTCTGATTATTATCGTACAAAAACAACAAACACATAAGACGATAGAGTATCAGTTGTGTAATTAATTTAATTGGGGATATGGGCCTACTATAGGTATTTGATCCTAGTCAATATCAGAGTCATTTGTATTAATTATAATTCGATCACTGTAGTCGTCTATAACATTTTCGTATTTTCGAAACTCTTCTTCGCACTTCATTGCGTGCTGGCAAACTTTTCTCCACTCATCTGAACCAATCATATTTACCTTCTCTTTCAACAGATTCCTTACCGTTGTCATATTCATGTCAACGTTGCGTTGGGCTACGTATTGCTTTAACTGGGACCATATATTTTCAATAGGGTTAAAGTCTGGGTGATATGGAGGTAAACGGAGAACAGAATGACCCTGTCCAGCAAGTATTTTATCTATTGAGTATTCCATATGTTCGTGTTTGTGTTTCAGGATAATGTCATAAATTCGTGGTTTTGTTAAGTTCGGATTAACGGGAATGTCACGTGTTGTTAACCAATTTAACATGTCTTGTTTTCGGGTATTAGTGTTTGGAGGCTTTTCTATGTATTTGTTATGATATGGGGCGTTGTCAACTACTAAAACTGAATTTGGTGGTAAATTTGGTATAAGTTGGTTTTTCAGCCATTTTTCGTAATTTTCATTGTTCATTTCTTTATGATAATCACCAGTTGTATCTGTAGATTTGTACATAAGCAACGCACCAGGTATAAAGCCATTTTCACTACCGGCATGTGCTATTATAAGACGTTGGCCTTTGGAAATAGGTTTTTAATTCCTGCGTTACTAGAATCTGACCAACTTTTTCCTTTGATGTGAGAAGTGTGTATGTATGATTCATCCATATATACTATTTCTCTTCCTTCATTTCTATATTTTTTAATATTGTCCAAGTACTTTATCCTTTTTAGTCGCACATCATGTTTTTCCATTAATGTTTTTCTGTTATTTTTCGTTTTGCAGTACCGAAAACCCATGGCAGCTCTTTGAATTTTGAATGAAATTCATAAACCATTTTTCTGATTACATCGTAATCAAAACTGTCCAGATTCAAAGAAAATTCCTTTTTAGGTCTACTTCTCTTGGGTGTGTCAAATGAAGTGTTTTGGTCTGCTTCGTTTAATATTCTTTTTAATGTACTTTTCGAAATCCCAGTTGCTTCTATAACTCGGTCTTGAACCTTCTTAAAATATTTACAATCAACACTTTTCTTGAAACTTTCAGCTTCTTTTAAAAAATATTTATATACTTTATAAACAATTTCCCGTGATTAAGTTGACTCCCCATGGAAAACAATGTCCGTAAAATAACAACCTAAATAAATAAGTAAGTGGTGGTTTTATCTGCTCTATATAAATCAATGAAAGAACAACGAGTGCACTCTTCGCGTGATGGATTGCTACTAAGTCAAAAAGACAATTGTCATTTTCTACTACACGAATCTTTCCGATTTCCCCCGAAACCCGAAGGTTCTTCTAAGAGCTCACGGACTGTACTTATGTCTTGAAAATAAAAATAACTATACCTAGGATTGATTTCATTTGTTGTATATAATGATTTATGCCAAAAACGGAATGTGCCGAAACAAGAATTTGCCGAAAACGGAATATGTCCAAAAAGGAATGTGCCGAAAAAGGAATCAATCCTATCAACCCCTCGCGTCAAGCACGCTGCGTCACCCGCAATGTTTATATGCAATAATTTGGCTCGCGAACAGCTCGCCGCGCAGGGCGAGCATGCCTCAGGCTGAGCCGCTCAGATTCGTACCCAGCTTTAGGTAGGAGCGGCTGCCAGCGTCATGGCAGTGGTAGCTTAGATACTACATCTACTGGTGTAACTACGGGATTAAGATTGCCTACATTAGGACGGCACATTTTGCTCTATGGGATTTTGCTATATCTGTACTTGTACGACGGGCGGCTGAAAAGTTCTAAGCTAAGGTGGAATTTTTTTTGGAGAAATTTTAATTTTTCAATATAATTTCCCTCTAATTTGATGCATTTCTAACATTTATTATACAATGCTTTTATAACGTTAAAAAATATTCTTTGTTTTGGCCTTGAAAATGCTCATCATGCTTCATCACTTCCAAATCGCTTTCCTCTTAGGTCTTTCTTAAAATTACTGAACAGAAAATAGTCGCTAGGGGCTAAATCTGGACTATGAGAAGGGTGGTTAATTTCTTTGAAGCCGATTTCCTTCAGAGCTAGTCTTGCATCACGCCCGGTATGAACGGGGGCGTTGTCTTGCAAAAACAAAACGCTTTTACTAATTTTGCCCCTTCTTTTTTCAAGTATGGCTTGACGCACTCGTCTCAAGTCCTCAGAATAGTAAGTTACATTTATTGTTGAGTCTTTTGCTAAATAATCTATTGAAATAATTCTATCCGCGTCCCAAAACACCATAGCCATTAGCTTAGAGGCCGATCTTTGCACTTCAAAATTCTTCCGCGGCGTTCCACCCTTCTCAATCCACTGCATGCACTCCGACTTACATTCAGGATCATACTGTCTGACCCATGTTTCATCAACAGTTACTATTCTAGAACAAACTTCGTCAACACTATCTCCGCAAAAGTCTAAATACGCCTGAGAAGTTTCGACACGCCGCTCTTTGTCAAACGCCGTCAGCATTTTCGGTACCCAACCCGCGCTGACCTTAGTCATATGTAAATGTGTATGAAGGATTTCTCCAACCCGCCCTTTGCTAATGCCCAAGGCCTCAGTTAATTGACAAATCTTAATTCTTCGATCCTCCAACACTATTTTTTTGATTTTAGCGACGTTTTGGTCGGTCACTACCGATACTGGCCGTCCTGAGCTGGGGTCGTCTGCGATCGACTCTCGTCCTTATTATAATAAGCATAGGAAGGCCCATAGACACCATAAAAAGCAGCCATTTCTTGAAAAATGCATGCAGTTTTTTTACTTTTCGTTAGTAATTTTTTTACAGCCCGGTGCTCGATCTTGGTAATATGCTATGATAATTCAAATATGATACTGTTAATCGTTGAATATCATGAAATAGGCATGATGACAGTAATTAAAAACTACTAAAATACTGTATTTATTGAATAAAACTTGAAGCATGGAATATAAAATACGCATTGTTTTTTTTATTATAAGTGTGATTAATATTTATTTTTATAAAATAAAACTACAAAATAAGGCAATCCGCCATGATATCTTGAACACCAATCAGAGCGCATGACGTCACGCTTGAGTTAACGCATACGCAACACGCACGAACATCTTGTGTTTTTATTATTTTTGTTTAAATACCGAGTACTATTTAAGTGTGAATATTATTAATTCGAATATAAAATAACACGAATCATGGATCAAGGATTTACTAAGGCAAACAGCGCTAATTTGCCTAGAATCGACATACCTAATAATGCTGGGAGAGTTTTTGTCATCAAATAAAGACTTTTGTTCAGCAGAATTTAGAAATGATAAAACTTCTATGTAAGTATATTAATAATAATTAAAAACTTTATAATTTGAGTTATAAAATAATTTCCTAAAATATACTTTTGACGATGTATTTCTTATCAAGTTATTTTTAAGCTTATTTTATTGAAATCTATTTTTATACCTAATGCTTTTACCCTTTATAATATTCCATATAATTATCCATATCATTAGGTAACTGAAATATGAATAAAATACGTAATACATCTCAAAGCAATGAGAGATGAAACCTAACCTCGAAATAGATTGTTTATATTTTTACATTTAGACCTCGTACAAAATATTATTCCCAAATACTATATACTAGGATCTACAAAAGTATGTAAAAACTTACGTCAAAGTGATCTTCACAAAAATAAAGGTGAGTACTGGGCAATATTCCTTTTGAATCTCGCCTTGCAAGTTTAAGCGACTTGTTTCGTATCGTTTTATTTTGAGGAACGAACACAAATAGCTTATTGGGACCCCACACCACCTATACACTTTCGAATTCATATTTATAACACAAAATAACTAAATTCTTGCACGAGCGCAGCGCGTTTTCGTTTTGATTACTTAAACGTGACGTCACAAGCTACGCCATGACACTAACAAGCGTTTTAGGGGGAAATTTAAATTATTATTTTAAAATTGCATTTTCTTCCTACTAAACTTTTAATTTCTGCAGAAATATCTTATTCATTATAAATAGTATATATTTCTGGACATTTTAGGTCCATTTTTTTATTTATTGTCATCATGCCTATTACAATTGTAATGACATATTATTTGTTTTTAAATGGTCTATCTAGTGGCCAGTACCATAATTACATATAAAAACTCGAAAAATACCTTGGGCTTAGAACTTTTTAGCCGCTCCTCGTATTCTTTGATCTGTGACCTTACTAAACTCTCTGGCACAAGAATTTTATTTGTCAATTTTCTTTTTCGTAAAGTTTACTTTAACCAGGCCAAGTATTTTAACATTTAGCTTGGATTGTTTTATACTAGAATAACGCAGTAAATTAATAATGAATTATATTAATATTTTCTATCGTAATGTATGACTAACTTACCGATTATTTCCCATGAATCATGTAACATTCTTATGTTACCCTATTTTAAAGTTGTAAGAGTATATCTTTACAGACAGCATCGAATAGTCTTTATCGTCCAAAGTGCCAAATATATCGCATCACATCTTCAATCTTATAGACATAGGCATAAAGATACGTCACAATATAAGTTAAGCAGGCTCAGGTACATGATAAATGTATGATTCATATTATTGTAAATAAATGTTGATAACGTACTGTAAAATTTGGGACAGATGTGACTTTTAAAAAATGTCTTCCATTTTTTGAGATGACAATCCGATTCATCAAAATGGATGCTGCAAGTTCTGCAATGTTTGCTAGGCATCCAATTTTAGCTACGCAATTCGCAACGAACAACATGCACCCAAGCCAAACGCCGTTCTTATTTTTTTGGAAAACTTAATAAAATCATAGGTATTATTACCTATTTGTTTTATTATGTAAAGTAACTAACTATAGTAAAGATGACATAAAATTTAATTTCCTATTCATTCGAAGTAGTTATTTGTAATTCACATTTTTCAAAGGTATATTGCATAACTTGGGCCATAAAATTGTATATATATTTAAATAGGAATATTTAGATTTCAATAACTTGCTAATGAAAATAAATATCACTTTGTTTTGCATCTGTGTGGGTCCTGCACCAATTCACAATGCAACTTGCCATTTTTGCAGCATTATTTAAATCGGACTTAGTAGTACCAATTTCACCATACGATTAACAGATTAACGATTAACAGACGATTAGAGTTTTAACTCTTGTCAAAACGTGTGAACTAACCGTCGATTAACCTTGATTCAATTTAACATCGTATGGTGAAATTGGTAATTAATCATTAACATGTTATTATTTTTGTTGTAATTAATTATAAACAACTGTTCGGCACTACGTCAGAAAGTCGACTGATAGACGGTTCGGCGCTAAGTGTTAGCTGCACCCCGCCGCCAGCACTAAGTCAGTGGGGCCGATTTTCAGCGTCAGTTACCCTTCCATACTTATGATATTATGTATGATGCTGCGCACACGTACCCGTCACTGTACAAATGTAATCATACAAAAAACTGCGAGCGTTAGGGTTCTCAAAATCTGGTTGACAATGTTTGGAAGGTAATAAATCGTTCTTGTAATAAAAATGTTTTATTTCGTAGTACGGTCAAGGACTTTGATTGTTGTGTCACTATGGGACCCTGTCATAATGATAGCGTTAATCATTAATTATAACTTTCTTTCATGTGGTTAGACTCTTTCATTATGACAGGGTTCCATAGTGGCATAACATTTAAAGTCCTTGACTGTACCTACTCATTCACGTTCACGATAACATAACTTTTTTTTTTTTGGTAATATAACTAAATTAAATTAACGTTTCTTAGTGTTTTGATAACACGTATAAGTGTAAAACTAACATAATATGGTATTTCTTTATTTCGTTCGATTTTATATTTGCCTATTCGTAGAAGCAATGGAGATTGGAGAATGGAGATGTCCGAGCAACTTTATTACAGCATTCTACTACACGTTGGCCTAGTTGAGAGTGACCCTGCCTCCGAAGCCAGCGGTCCCGGGTTCAAATCCCGGTAAGGGCAGATATTTGTGTGATGAGCACGAGTATTTGTTCCTGAGTCTTGGATGTTTTCTATGTATTTAAGTATTTATTTCTCTATCTAAGTATGTTTATCGTTGTCCAAGCCCATAGTACAAGCCTAGAGCTTAGTTTGGGACTAGGTCAATTTGTGTGACATTGTCCTGTGATATTAATTTATTTATTTATTTATTTATTCTCTATCATGTTAAAATACTGGGTATTACCTTGACTTACAGACTTTTTTTCCTTCGAATCTATCATTTCACCGAAATTCACTTCATCGAAAACGCTTTTATGCTGAAGCCGTGTTGTTTTCAGGTTATCTTTAACATTAATCCTGTGGGTGTTGTTAGGTTAGGTTAGACTTATGACTAGAGTACGGCGTTTTCATACCACAGTAAAACTAAACAGAGATATGGAGACGACATTCATATTAAAACTCGCGCCAAACTTATTTTCATCTTCAATTATTTATGGCATTCCACTATTTATTTATAATTCAATAAAGAAAATAACAATTATTTATGTATACTTTATAAATTGATTGGTATGTTTCAACGTAATCAGATCAGAAAGGTATTATTCCTGTAGGCTACATATTTGAACATTGGCACTAAGTCTGTTATATATGATTTACCAATCCAGCCCTAAAAAACATTAAAACGGTCGTATTTTTCAATTGATTAAAATAATTAAATTATAGAATTCAATAAATGATTAAATATGTCTACTTATGGCTATGACGGGAGTTTTAATGTTAATGACGACTCCATATTTCTCTTCAGCCTTACCGTGCTGTAAGAGTAAGAGTATGAAAGCTCCGAACCAAACTTATGACTACCACAAAATCTAAACAGCTGCGCCTAGAAAAACCTGTCGATTAAATGAAAATTCTGCAAAGTGATACTTACGTTCTATGCATAGGTAGGTACAGTCAAGGAATTCAATTTCCAACACACCTAAGGCTCAAAATTGTTTTATGTTAGTAACTAGGCAACAGATTAAGAGACCGTATACGAAATTTTGCCAGTTTTGCTTATTTTCGTGATTTTACAGTTTAAATACTGCTTTCCTATAAGTTTTAATGCACATCATGATATATCATTTCAGTTATGATCGAATAAATGAGTTACGAATGAATGAGCAACTTTTTTATCTTTGTCGAGAATTTAAATTCGGGATTCAGGTTATTTTAAAACATTATATATTGCTATTTAATTTTTAATTTTTGGATGTGATTTTAAGGTAATAGATTGATTTTGAACTGAAGTTTGTTACTGTTCTTTTAATTTTATGAACGAGTGTTTTAAGAAGCCGAAATTTAAAACTATTTTTGTCCATTTTCTATAAAATTTTACCAAGTTCATAATTTTTTTACACAAAAAAAGTAATTCATAAATTTTTTAGATAGCTTTTACAGCAATCAATTGCTATTTTTTCATACCTTTAAGACGTTAAAACGATTCGTGAATATGCGATATTCTAAACCTCTTACAGCAAAACTCACGAAACAGTCGCCGGTTTCAGGTCGATTAATCAAAATTAAATAATAAAAACAAAAAAGTATTTCATACATTCGTTGAAAATCGAAATTATATTTCGTATTGCGCATTAAAATTTGTAGAAGTAAAGTATTTCGACAGTAAAATCACGTCTGTAAAATCTCGAAAATCAGCGAAATCGGCAAAATTTCGTGTACGGCCTCTTAACTACGTTCACATTGAAAACTGAACTTTGGGACGCTAAGGCACTTTGCCAACACTAGAGTCGAGGATTCGTTTGTCATCTCGCTGGTTCTGCTATTATACGATCCAGGCTGAAAGCAACATTTATTATCTAACCAAAAACTAGTAGGGTAACAACACCAATGTTCGACACTTTTAGCTGACATGCACCAATAATCGACAGAAGCTTTTAATTCTAAGATCATAAGGTTATAAATTGATTGTTGCAAAACAAATGAATAACTCTTATCTTCTTTGAGTAAGAATCAATGTCTAACCTTGGTCCTTTGTCGACTACTGGTGTCATTACGAATCGACGAAAGTGATAATTTAATAAAACCACAATTAGCGAAAACCGTTTTCTTTGTATTACTCTCAACAAAAACAACAAAACATAAACATTATTTTAAATCTCAAAAACTGAGCGAGGTATTTATAAAAACCATAACGACACTTTTCAACGGAACTAATAAACTAAATGTTAATGTTAAAAAAAGTCTATTTAAAAACGCGTATATCCACCTTCGTTTTGAATGACGTCCAGAAGACGTTTCGGCATAGATGCGATTAATTTTTTACATAATTATGTAAGTGCCACGAAAATCTTCCCATACTCTATGGCAGTCATTGACAAGTGCTTCGCGTGCTCTTTCATTTTGATTGTTTCATCTTTGGACCATGATGCCCCAAATATTCTCTATTGGGTTCAAATCAGCACTTTTTGCAGGCCAAGGAATAGTATTAATATGTGCTTGGTTGTGCGTGAACCAGTTTCGCACAATTCTTGCGGTGTGGATAGTTGCATTGTCTTGCACGAAATCAATTTGAGGAACCTCCTGTTGCGGATAATAAGATCGTAAAGTACACTTTAACACAACAGGTCTACATAGTCCTGAGCAGTTGCTCTAGGTGGCAAACTCACAAGTTCTACAACGCCTGCTGAAGAAATCCAACTCGAAATGTTTTCAGTAATTCGGCCAGATGCATGATTAGCCACGACGGGGTCTTCTGTGTACCGGGTTCGATCAAACCGCCATAAATGTAATCTTCCGGTTTGAGCACTTGAGAATGTCTTTTCGTCAATAAAAGCTGTAGACGTCGAATCAAAATTTAAATACTGGCGGGCGAAGTGAAGTCGGGCTAATTTATGATTCTCGGTTAAGGCGATTTTTTTCGCAGGCCGTCTGTGATACAAATTCATAGCATATAGGCAATTTCTAATTGTTCTAGGGTGAACATTAAACATTTCTGAAAATCGTCCCGTTGACGTAAAGCCATCAAGAATGTATTGCCTTCGCATTAATCGGCGTTGGTCTTCGGCTATTGCAAGCGGTTATTTTGCCGTAGATCAATAAGATCTCTTTCATTATTATATCGCCGTACGCAACGGCGAACTGTGTCACTACTCACATTTAACCGACGTGTCATCTCATGAATCCCTCTTCCTTCTTGGTTTAACTCCACTATTTGAACTCTTAACAGTTCACGGTTAGCAAATTAATAACGAATTTAAAAACTATTTTACAATGTTCTCGATTGACACTGACAGAGTCATGTCCGTAATTAGAAAAGCAAATGATAACTTTTTGCAGAGCTTATCTGAGGCCCCCCACAGACCTACAAAATGTTTGCGCAATCGTACTTTTGCACAATCAGATTGAAACAGGTTCTGCCCCTATACGTATCAATTGATCGAGTCAATCACCAATCATTATGATCTATGGTCTATGATCTATTAAAAACGAAAACTAAGTTATCAGGATAAACTTCACGTGAAAAGCAACTACGTCGAGATATTATAAAAGATGTCTGATGACGAGGATTTGGCTGCTGCAATTGCGCTGATAATTTAATTAATTAAAGAAGAAATAACAAAACGGTTAATTGAGCAATCACTACCACAGACCACACGATCTCACGTGATGGCACAAACAAAATTAAACTTTGTCAAACTTTTATAAAATTATTGCGCAAACTTCAATCATAGCCATAGACGATCAAAAAGTTTGGGCAATCAGTGTGATTGCACAAATAAATTGATCATCTGTGGGGTGCCTAATTTGAAGTGACGTATAAGACGTATTGACATTTCAGGGCCTCTATTCAAGTGCGTTATAACGATATCGTTTTTGACCTGTTTCCGTATTGTCAAAGTTTTGATAACTCTTATGCCATTTACAATAATGGCGACTGTGACATAAACGATTCTTAAACGTGTCAAACACGATATCGTTTTAACGCACCTGAATAGAGGCCCAGTACTATCACTGAAATTGAATTATCGACCTTAATGCATTGCGAATGTCTTACGACATTTTAACGAAATGGGTAGGGAATTAAAGTCCTTGACTGGGCCTCTATTCTACTGCGTTATAACGATATCGCGTTTGACGTGTTTTAGAATCGCTTATGTCACAGTCGCCATTATGGTAAATGACATAATAATATGAGTTATCAAAACGTGGGCAATACGGAAACACCTCAAATACGATATCGTAATTACTGTGTAGAATCCCAGCCCAGGGCCTCTTTTCAGGTGCGTTAAAACGATATCGTGTTTGACACGTTTAAGAATCGTTTATGTCACAGTCGCCATTATTGTAAATGGCATATGAGTTATCAAAACCTTGACAATACGGAAACAGGTCAAAAACGATATCGTTATAACGCACTTGAATAGAGGCCCTGTACGTATGCATCGAACTACATAGGTACTTCACTACATAGTATAAAACAAAGTCGCTTTTTCTGTCCTTATATCCCTATGTATGCTTAAATCTTTAAAACTACGCAACGGATTTTGATGTGGTTTTTTTAATAGATAGAGTGATTGAAGAGGAAGGTTTATATGTATAATACTTTAATCCGGAGCGAAGCGAGGGCGGGTCGCTAGTATATAATAAGATTAATAAGTATAGGAGCATAACGCCAAACAAAAATAAAGTTGAAATAATTATGTACTGTCTCCCTTAAGTCTCAAGTTGTTGTAATAATCAACTTAATTTAATTAATCAACTCAATAATTATTAAGTTTAATAATTGAGTAAACAGCTTTTTTGCAAAAGCTTTATACCTTATCACCAATGAGATCAGTTAGTAATGCTGTGATTGTTCACTCACTTCGACATGAGAATTTGATTTGGCAATATTTTACTTCATTAAAAAGCTGTCTACTTAAACACGGCAATGTTACTTTTGACATGTATGGTTTAACCCCTTGTCCGTCTGGTCACAGATCTGTGCCCAAAATTTGGGCAGCTTCTTGTTCTTTCGTTACTTATTTTTTCGGAGTTTATCATGTTCTGAAGAGACCAGAAGTTTTTATTTTTTTCACCTCTGACAGACGAGGGGTTAATACAATAAGAATAATAATTTCGAGTTTTCCCGCGCAGCTAACTTTCTTTTTGAATAGCTTTTCAATTAGGTAATTTATTATGCAATGAAGTCGGGAAAAAATAAATAGGTTCTTTTTAGTCGCAAGTTGCGTATTTAATATCGTTAAAGAATAATTAGCGGTGAAAATAAATGATAACTTTTACTACCGTTTATCATTGTAGATAACTTTTAATGTTTTACTTTTTATAATGCTTTGTCAAATTAACTTGTTTTATTGAGTGGATTTATTATTTATTTATTTATTTCATAAAGTAAGTTCACTTAACTTCAAAGAAGTAACAGGTGATGTAAACCACCATTTTAGAGTGAAACCATTTTATTGCCAGAAAATTCATACTGATTCTAGATACATATGTGGTATACCGTTAGAGTGGTCATGAATTGAAGAAGTTTTTGTAAAATTGGACGATCCGAGAAGCTCCTATTTTTTTTAATTGTGCCGTAAAGTTAAGCTTGACGACTTTTATTTTCTAATTTTCACACTTTTTTTTGTTTACTATGGGAATGCAAATAAGATGTTAATAGAATAAGCAAACATTAGAGATAACAAAAATATAAATACCTTTTTGCTGCGACATTTAAAAAAAAAAGATAAACTGTAAACTTTTGGGATTATCGAAATAAAATTATTTATTTTTTTACAAAAAACCGTGGCATGATGAGTGTTAATTAGCCTAAAGTGTGTTGCAAGTGACAACCTACCCGCGGTATTCTTTTGGCACACGATCTGCCTAACACCCTGTATTATCATGCCGGGAATGGGTCAGTCAACGTGACAAAATGTTCAGCTGTTGGAATGTGCAGAGATCAAATGTCTATATGAATTTAATTTAATTATACTTCAAAACAAAAATATTATGTAACTTTTTTTTTATTCACTTTAAGGAAATACGGTTTTCCGATACCACAAGACAATTTAGAAATTTTGGGTTGCCGTTATCAATGTGCTAGAACAATATATTTAAATATATTAAAGGCAACCCAAAATACATATATCAAACTTGTAAGTATCATTGTGCCATGACATTGCAAATGAGAGCCTCATGAGCTGGTTTGCGTTCGGCGCGTGTACCCTATACGGTAAAATCTATATCTATCTATACATATAGTAAGTATGTATAGAATCGTGTCTGAAAAGTTAAATTAAAAAAAAACCAAGTGGAAAAGATTACATCAATGATACTTAAACCAAATCAATGATATTTAAAATTGTTGTCTGTCTGTTTTGATAGAATAAATGAATTACAAATAAATTTACGCGGGACTTTTTTAGATTTCTCGAGTATTATAATGCGAGATTTAGGTTATTTTAAAACATTATATATTGCTATTTTTTAATTTTTTGGATGTTTTTTTTAAGGTAATGGATTGATTTTGAATTGAGCTTTATTAATGTTGTTTTAATTTTATGAACAAAAGTTTCAAGTAGTCGAAATCAAAAACAATGTTTTACCCATTTTCTACTACACTTTACCAAGTTAAATCATTTTTTACACAAAAAAAATATATGAAGGTGGTAAAAAGTAATTCATACATTCTTTAAATGACTTTTACAGCAGTAAATTGTAATTTTTTCATACTTTTTAGATATCAAAACGATTTGTGAATGTGCGATATTCTAAACCTCTTGCAGCAAAATTCACAAAACACTCACCGGTTTCAGGTCAATTAATCAATATCAAATGATAAAAATAGAAAAGTACCTCATACATTCGTTGAAAATTTCAAATGATAAAAATAGAAAAGTACCTCATACATTCGTTGAAAATTTAAATTATCTTTCGTGTTTTGCATTAAAATTTGTAGAAGTAAAGTATTTCAACAGTAAAAGCGCGTCTGTAAAATCAGGTAAATCGGCGAAATCGGCAAAATTTCGTGTACGGCCTCTTAAGACCCTGATAATTTTTAAGCTACTTTTTATGACGGAAAACGTGGATAGCCTATAACCCTGAATTAGTCTACAATGAAGTGACCTCCACTATATACTGCTCCATATGCGATATACACGGTGTAACACGATAAAACCGAATAATTTTAACAGTGTGTTCCTAAGGTCGTAAGAAACAAAAAAGATTATATGAACCCAGGTCGAAATATGATTTTTTTTTTGTTATGTGTTCATACATAATAAATTAATTATTTTTCCTACACCAGTAAATCAACACCTTAGGATAAGCTGGCAACGTTTCTTATTGTTATCTCTTTTCATTAGAAGAGGCAAGTTTATGTCATACTCATAGAGCGATTTCCTTTTCAGACAAATCGTTTCAAAGCAGGACTTACGTACAAATGCAAACGAAACTTCTTACTACGTTTGCAATTGTTATCTCTTTACATTAGAAGTGTTAAACAAGTAACACTTGGAGTCAAGTGTAGGAAATTTTATTATCTATGACATAGATGATAGATAATAAAATTCCCTTGTCAGGCATTATTGTTTTAAAGCAGGATTTACGTAAAAGTGCAATCGGAACTATTTACTAATAATTTACCTATTTAGACAGGCTTCAGACTATCGCAGAGAGATTTACACTTTCACATAGTTAAAAATATTGTAATAGCCTCATTCGATTAAATTGGTGGTTATTTTTGCCCCAAATACAATTACAGCAAATAGTTCTAGGGCCTTATGAATAGAACTAGGTCTTGGATACAAAATGATTCGTGAGTCTCTCTGAAACCTTTTCACATTAATCGTCACAGTGACATTGCATTGCTTGATAAGGAGAATCGTTATGACGTTTACTGTGAAATGGTTCAACCAATTTGTTTGACGAGGCTTCCGGTAACCTTTGGGGAGGGAAGATGGCCGATTGAAAGATGTCCGGCTTTTTATTTTGATTTATTCGGTTTACTGTTTTACTCTACTCACTTGACACTGGCGAAATCACTGCGTATATCGCGGTGGACCGCCGTTAATAAAAAAGAAGAAGAAGAATTTGTTTGACTATTCCAAATGGAAAGGACACGCAGGGTCTTGTATTAGTCAGTTGACGACCACTAGTAGGTACTAACTTTTAGGTATCACATCATCAAAGTGAGTTGTGAAAGTTTGTGAGTGTGTATGTTTGTTACTTCTTCACGTCTAAACGGCTAGAGCGATTTTAATAAAATTTGGTAAGCAGAAGAATTCCCAAGACTCCATTAATTAGATAGAAACTTTCACTTAAGTTGTAATTTATAGCTGTTCAAGAAATGTAACTGAGATTTAAATTTATAAAAAAAAAGCGTGATAATATTGTAAGTATGTTTTATTAGACTAAATAAAAGTATGTGTAAACATAAAATAAAATCAACAGTATTACTTCACTGGAAAATAAATATGAGTCTCTATTAAAAGTCAGAAAAAAAACTTCGAATGCTTTTTATTATCATATTATGCTTCAACGTAAAAATTGATCAAAATGGGATCCCTCTTTTTCAATGCATAAATTTAGCCTAGTATGCATTTGCTGATTTAACTGAGCAGGCCATTGTTTTAATTGCTGAGTGGCTTCTGTGATTTTAAGGATCAATTCGTCCCTCGAATTAATGGGCTTTGAATATACCATTTCCTTCAAAGTGCCCCATAAATAAAAATCAAGAGGGGTTAGATCTGGCGATCTTGGAGGCCACTGTATTGTTTGAGACCCTCGTCCAATCCAACGACCTGAAAACACTTGGTTTAAATAATCCCGAACAATGAGTCCATAGTGGGGGGGAGCTCCGTCGTGTTGGTATCACATTATACGTCGAGTTTCCAGATCGATGTCCTCGAGAAGGATGTTCAGATCTTCTTGCAAAAAAGTTAGGTACCTTTCTGAATTCAAGCGTGCAGGTAGTTCTACCGGGCCTATTAATTGATCATCAATAATCCCTGCCCACATATTCACGGAAAACTGATGCTGGTGCGAAGATTCTCGGACAGCGTGCGGGTTTTCCTCCATCCACATATGGTAATTACGGGAATTATAGTACCCTGACCTTGTGAATTGGGCTTCGTCGGTCCATAAAATTGTTTTTATAAAATTGGGGTTCTGTAGAAGTTTAGCGTTCATTCTTTGACAGTAAACAACCCTCGAATATCCATCATTATCAATCAATCCCTGAACTTTTTTAAGGTGGAATGGATGGAGACCATATTTTTTCCAACACCGGCAATGTGATTCATCCCACACATCATGCCTACACGTCGAGTTGACAGCGTGGGGTCTTCGGTTATCAAATTCAGCAGCCTGTGTTCATTTCCATCATCTATTACCGCAGCTCGTTGGGGGTTTTGTGGCCGAATTCCTCTTTCCCTTAACTGACGATACATATCCACAAACGTGGTATGATGGGGCACACGCCGATTGGGGAATTTTCGCCGGTACTCCTCGACGGCCTGCTCGGAGTTACCGTTACACAGACCATATGTAAAAATAATATCCGCCACATGGTTTGATGGGAATGTATACCGTGGCATTGTTGACGAACAGTTCCTTGAAACTTAACGATATTTGTGCCATTGGCAATGCAATAAAAAGATGACAACTGATCAGTTCAAACTACAAAAATAAAAAAATATGAAATGAACAAGTGGCCATGGCTTACCAGCACTGCAGTTGCCGATCCAAAAGTAAGCATAATATTACTGTGACTAAATAAATTAAATAGATTTTTTTAAAGCAAAGTCTACAAAAACTAGCCCAGAAACAGTTATTTTGAACTGTCATGGGTACTCCTTACATCAAACTAAAAACTACTGGCCACTTCATTCCGCAATCGTATTGACATTAATGACTTACATTTCGTCATTGACATTGTTGTTATTGATATAAGATTTTGTACGACGTACATTTTGATTTTCACAACGTAAGTTTTATTATCTTGTACTGGTATTTATTATCTTGTCAGCCTTATCTAGTTGTTAAACTAGGCATAAGACGTTACAAAGTGTCTTCAGAATAATGAATGTTAAATTGAAGGATTGACTTATGGAACGGAGACGTGGTCCCTCACATTGAGCCTTTTAAATAAGCTCAGAGTTACTCAGCGTGCTATGGAGAGAGCTGCTCGGAGTTTCTCTACGGGATAGAATCAGAAATGAAGAAATCCGTAGAAGAACCAAAATCCGACTGGTTGCCGGGTTAGAATAGTGCCACTCCATGTCTTCCCGTGGATGTCGTAAGAGGCGACTAAGGGAATAAGGGCTTGTAGTACTGTTAGGCGATGGGCTTGCAACCTGTCACTGATACACTAGTAAACTTCTTGGCCTGATTGTGCAAAATGTGGTTACAGAATTATTAACAAGCTGTTTTAGAGTTGTTGGTGTTTCTGTAGCTCTGCCTACCCCACTCTGGGAATGAAGGCGTGATGTTATGTATGTATGTATGTAACCAAAGTCACCGACATAGTTCCCAGAGTCTGCAAGCTGAAGTGGCAATGGGCTGGACACATTGCTCGTAGAACTGATGGCCGGTGGGGTGTTAAGGTTCTCGAGTGCAGACCACGAACCGGGAGACGCGGTGTCGGTCAGCCCCCTACTAGATGGACCAACGACCTGGTGAAAGTCGCCGGACACCGGTGGATGCAGAAGGCGTGTGACCGTTCGTGGTGGAAGTCTTTGAGGGAGACCTATGTCTAGCGGTGGACGTCCCCGGGTTGAAATGATGCAAATAAAAGTATCTATGGTATGCTTTTACTTAATAAATAAAATAAAAGAAGTTTGTGTATTATTACGTATACTTTGTGGATAACATGAATTGCATAAGTAAGATTAATTAGTAATTACAATAATAAAACGAAATGTTTACAAAATTAACTCGCAACAAGACTAGTATTACTCCTGTCGACAGTATTCATTCATAAGCAAATAAAAATAAACTGCACATCATAAAAATATTACATCCATTAAGATTCCGTTAAGTACTTGCTGTCGCCGCTTTTAATTATATATATTTGTATCATTATATTCTACTATTATCTCTAGCCAGACTCACGCCACTCATGGCGTACAATGAGTCTCAGACTGTATAAACATAATAGCAGAAAGTGGCACAGCGACATTAATTATATATATATAGTTTATTTATTGTGTGTTACGTTGATTTGTGGGGGTTTGTTGATTATAACACTTAACGGGGTTCATTGTAATGTATGTGTATTGATCAATGGCAATAGTAATAGTAATAATGTGATCTCATACCTGGCGACAGATCCTGCTAGGTCCTCACTCCCTGCTGTTATATCATCATCTCTCTCATTAAATGTGGCTCACAAATATGGTGCCACTGCTATTGGTTGGTAGTAAATTGGTCACCACCTGTAGTTAAAATAGACACTATGACTTCAACCGCAGTTGAAGCCACGGCTTAAGCCACACACAAAGTCAAGGAATTAAATGCCAAGCTGTAAACCGGTTGGCTTAACCAACCATCAGATTTAATGTTATATTGATAACTGTACCATTTCCATATTAGTGTCAGATATAATTAAACCTCTCTCATCACACATTCACAGGGCTGGACACAGCCACCCTGGCTGTCCACTAGGTCTGTCAAGACAGAACCCATGGACACTGAGCTGGATTACAACCATCACTCTCTTCCGGGCCAACACAATAGGCACTCGGGGCATTACTGAGATATCTCATAAACACAGGGCTGGACACAGCCACCCTGGCTGTCCACTGGGTCTGACAAGTCAGAACCCATGGACACTGAGCTGGATTACAACCATCACTCTCTTCCGGGCTAAAATGATAGGCACTCGGGCATTATCATACTAAGGTCATATAGAAACTTGGCATATAATATTCATAAAGATCATACTCAAACAATCATAAATTTGACGCTTTGATACTAAGTGTACCTACTCAGGACACTTAGCATCTCAGCGAACATTACTTGTAAGACTTGATTACTTAGGTAATACTTAGCTAATAAGTACTTAGCTAATAAGTACTTAGCCAATAAGTACTTAGCTTCTATAACAGCTCAGGAGTTTGGATGAATCGAACTTATTATCACTTTCACTTGCACAACTATGAAACTATGTTAAGAATGTAAAGTTTATGGGTGACATTTTACCATAGACAATCAAAGATTAAGGCGGGAATGCTCCGTAGACAATGTTGCTATATACAAATATTTACATATCGCGAGACGTCGCGACACTTGCCATCTGAGGCCCGTGGCAAATTCATTGGATGGGGCCCTCTCAGTAAAATCGATTTGTTCCCGACACGTCGTATTCCTGTTTCGTCGCATTCCTGATTGGTCGTATTCCTGATTCATCGGATTTTTATTATCAAATAAAACTATGCAATTACCACGGCTCCACTTACGTTTTAAAAATGAAAAGATTTTATTACAATAAAAGCGTTTTAATATAATATATTTTTTACACACATGCTATATTGGTAAGCCTGTTTAAACCTTCAATTACTGTTTTTTATCAATAAAATCATTTGTTATTTCCCGTTCTTGGTGATATTTTTGAACATCTTTTGCTCGACGAGTTATTATCGTACTCGGACAGTGTAACTGCATTTTTCTAATCTTGATGTCTTGATGTTGAGCTTCTCGCAGTAGTTCGATAAATGGAAAAAGGGAAGGTCTCTTAGGGATTCTATGATTTAACCGGTTATTCCATCCCTCAATAATGTCTTCTTAAGGTAAAACACTGGCTCTTTAATATTTAGATCACTTTCTCTTCATGTCTCTTAGTCGTGGGACACCCGGTACCAATATATATGTATATGTAGAACCGCTCTTCGGGAAGGCGGATAAATAATGGTCCATTATTTGTAATGATTTTAGATATTTAGAAAAACTAACTTTAAATCGTGTATCAAAGACCTTAATAAAATTGATTGGATTTCTTACGCACATCTTAACTGTAATGACTTTTTGCAAATAGTTTATAATTTAATCTGGGAAATCATAAAGAGACATCTGCATACAAAATACATACTGTATAGTGGTGTACCACTATATAGGTTAAAACAAAAAAGTAATTATCCTCTTTGGTATACAAAACCATTGATAAGACTTTTAAAAGAAAAAAATAAGTACCATCAGCGTTATAAAAAGTACGAAAATCCAAGAGACTTTGACACATTTAAAATGTTAAGATCTAGAGCGAAATTATTGATAGAAGCTGCATATAAAAGTTATATTTCGTCAATGGAATGCAATATAGCTACTAACATTAAGGCTTTTTGGCGTTACACAAAAAGTAAAAAGGTAACTAATGACTTCCCGGACTGTATGCGTTTTTAGAATGCAATAGCCTGCAGCGGTTCTAACATAGCTGATTTGTTTGGAAAAATTTTCGCATCTGGTAACGCGTCTCAGTCCCGAAATTATCTTTCAGATTATGGGATATCTAGCTTTGGTCTTAGTGACATACCCTTGTCTGTGGATTTAGTTTGCAAAAACTAAATGAATTGGATGTTAACAAAGGGGCGGGCCCTGATGGCTTACCACCTATATTCATCCGTATGTGTGCCCCAGCCTTAGCATCACCAATTTACATTATATTCTTTAAGTCTCTTACTGAGGGTACTATGCCCGATTTGTGGAAAATTGGCAGGGTAATTCCAATTCATAAGACGGGTAATAAGCAAGATGTGCGCAATTATCGTCCAATAAATATCCTTTCGTGTTTCAGTAAAGTATTGGAATCAATTATTCATGAATGTCTGTTTAATTTTTGTCGTTCGAGGCTCAATGATAGGCAGCACGGTTTTTTTCCTGGGAGATCTACAACCACAAATCTTATCCATTACACTGACTATATTTGCCATGCGTTCAATGACACCAAGTAGACTTGGTCTACACCGACTTCTCGAAGGCCTTTGACCGCGTCAATCATGTTATATTACTAGCTAAACTGCAATATCTAGGGATACATGGAAATTTGTTTCGTTGGTTCCAGTCGTACCTACAGAACCGTAATCAAATCGTGGCAATATACGGTTACGAATGATACCCTTTTCAACCAACTTCAGGTGTGCCGCAGGGTTCAAACCTAGGGCCCCTTCTATTTTTAATATTTGTAAACGATCTGCTAGACTCTATATCGTCAGATTTTTTGGCCTATGCTGATGACCTTAAAATTTTTCGTAGGATCAAATCCGCCGAAGACCATGAATCTTTGCAACAGGACTTATGCAACATTCACCATTGGTGCTTAACAAATTGTATGCCCCTCAATATAGAAAAATGCCAATGCATCTCATTCACAAAAAATAAGAACCCACAAACTTATCACTACAGAATAGATGGAAAATTGCTTGACCGAGTGGAAGTTATAAAGGATCTCGGTGTATATTTCGATAGCAAATTCACTTTTCGTAAACATTATGATTTCATTGTATCCAGAGCAAATAGAACACTAGGTTTTATTACGCGCATATGTAAACCTTTTAAAAAAGGCGAGACAATATTACATCTGTACAACTCTCTCGTTCGTAGTACCCTCGAATACAACTCTTCCATTTGGTATCCTATCTACTCCTCTCATAGTGACAGAATTGAGTCTGTCCAAGCTCGTGCAGTCAGATACGCATGCATGAAAATGGGTATACGTCGCACTATCCCGGAATACCATGACCGATTGAAACACTTTAATATGCAAACGGTGGAACATAGGAGACAAGTAACTGATATGGCCATGTTGTACAAAAAATGTAAATCTCTTGTAGATACTGATATTCTGGGCAAAATTAAATTTAAATGTGTTCTTAGACCCACCCGCCACCCCCAATTATTTGCCACTCTTCACACCAATAATAATGTATCCCTTAATAATCCCATCAACCGTATGTGTCGCTCGTTCAATAAAATATGTTCTGGCTGCGACGTTTTCGCAATGTCATTAAACCTATTTAAGTCTAGTACATCAGAGTTATTTAACATGTTATAGTAGGATATCATTGCCTGTATACTTTTATTTGTGATGTCTTTTATTATAGTTGGTTTATTTGTAATTTCCTTACTTGCTTCACAAGATAATCAAGTGCGTGTTAGCTTAATTTAAACTTGTAATTTGCAAATGTTGAGTACAGTTAGTGTTGAGTTGCAGACACTGAGTGTTACTTATATGTTTCAGTTTCTGTTGTTATGCTTTCTACGTCTGTGACTTGTTACTGTACCTATTTCTATAAAATAAAATAAAAATAAAATAAATAATTCCGACGAAACGGGAATACGACGAGTCAGGAATCCGACGAATCGGGAAGGCGACGAGACAGGAATACGACGAATCGGGAACAAATCGTAAAATCGTCATGTTAATCCTGAGCTCGCAGCCTCTCGGGACGGACGGCTGTCTCGGGCCGAGGGGCCCTCTCGGCCCGGGGGCCCGTGGCATTTTGCCGACTTGCCACCATGTAGTTACGCCACTGGTATGTACCCAGTGCTTTGCTGTCGGTGTCTTTCTTACACTTTACTACTTGATACTCCAACGAACTGGTAATAGCACGAATACTTTTAATCCGTCGGCTTCATCATTATCACCATTTCTTCAGCCATTCATCCCGAATCGCGATCATGTGCTGTTCTAATCTAATCCAAAATTGAGCCGGCTTGCCTTCAGTAATTAAAATGTTCCAAGATTTGTGAAAGTTTCTTCATATTTGTTTTTTTTGTCATAACATCAACATTCAATTTAATATTGGATTATTATTATTAATTTATCGATATTTTTACGTTTTTGGAGAAAAAATATTAAGCTGACGTTGACATGTGAACATACTAATGACGGTACTGAATGAAAGTCAATTTACAGTCAACTTAGACGTGGCGGGCTCGCAACGTCGCAATTGTAAGGGTGTTTTGTACTGGAGATTTCATTACGACTTTTTTAAACATAAACACAAATATCTCAAAAACCAAGCTGAATCTAGCAAACATTATACGCCAATTTTAACTCCAAATAATGTCTGGAATACGTTGTTAAAATTATTCGGTTTCCTCGTGTTACACAGTGTAAATCTAAAACTAAAGAAATACAATATTCACAATCATCTTAAAAGCGACCGCCACAAAAACCGTGCTGAACAACCAGATTCGAAACATCAATTTTATTTCCATTTAATTATATTTCTTATTTCCTGCAATATACCGTGGCCAACAATCGATAACAATAACTTTCGTAATTTCTTCAATAAATATTTATGCTGCAACTGCTCAGGCGTCTCTACCGGACGAATCCTTATTACAGAAAGTACCTACATATAAATCTTGTAAACGTTCATTTAATATACAAAAATGGCTTTATACTCGTACAGTGATAACGAAACATACATAATATCACGCTTTATTCCCAGAATGGGGTAGGCAGAGCTACAGAAATACCAACAACTCTAAAAAGTCCTCTTGATAATTCTGTAACCACATTTTGCAGGGTCAGACTATAAGATGTTTACCAATGTATTAGTGACAGGCTGCATCGCCTAACAGTACTACAAGCCTTTATTCTCTTAGTCGCCTCTTACGACATCAACGGGAAGACATGGACAGGCACTATTAAAACCCGGCAACCACAAGGAACCGAACCACGTTGAGAAGTTAATGATTGCCTACTATTATTACCTACTATGACCAAATAAAATGTCATGTGCTTTCTGTGTGTACTGACGTGGACTTCTAAGAAGAAATTGCATTTGTCTTATATCATTTTACACAAACCTCACGTAAAATCTTGTATTCAATTTTTTTTTATTTGGTTGACAGTTTTTTTCTTTTATTACACAACTATCTATATCGATAAAAAAAAGTTTCTAACACTAGCAAGATTGCGACAGTCTTATGTTTTGCCTTGAAAATTCCAACCTCTGCTAATGTAATCAAAAATTGGTCATTATTATTTGCACTGCAGGATGGTCAATGATAGCTTAAACCATTATTTCAGATACCCTGCTTCATTTTCGTCAATTTGGGGTGAAGGAGGTGCATGCGGAGGTGCGGGCGGGGGCGCAGGCGCTTCTTCAAAACCTGATTCAAATGAACGAGCGAAAAAACTACCGATTATAAATCCACTTGTGCTTTTACCATCCTGGCCCCATGAGAAACAAGGTTTTATAAGCCAATGTCTATTGGCCAACGCCGATGCTCTATGTGCTGCAGTAAGTCCCTTGATGGACCCGGATGAAACTTTAATAGAAGGTTTCTTTGAGAAATCTGTTATGAATAACTACTTTGGTATTGGAATCGATGCTAAGATATCACTAGACTTCCATAATATACGGGAGGAGCATCCTGAGAAATGCAGATCCCGTGCAAGAAATTTACTTTGGTATGGAGTCTTAGGCTCCAAGGAGTTGGTTAATAACACGTGCAGGTACGTAATATTGTGATGTTCCAACTGCAGGACCTATATTTGAAATTTGACGTGTTATGTTTTTAACTTTTCCGCCATTACAGTTACTGTCAACTAAAAAGTGCTATAGTAACGTTGACAATACCATATCATGCAAAAGCCAATATAGTTTTACAGTGTATAGAGGCCCTGTTTGAGTATTTACCTGTCGACTATATATGTAGTAGTGGAGCCCGAGAGGGGATTTCGGGATTAACTCGAGCGCGACAGATTAACATACATATTCCTGGCACCCTGTTGCGGTTGAGTACCTCCACCACATATAAGCCCTATATATATACAGCTTAGGTGTCTCATTTAAATAGGTCAGTATAGGAAATTCTGAAACTATAAGACATACGAAGATCTGTTCTTAGGAACCATGTCATCGATTTTAATAAGAAGAAAAACTGCATTCATACATTTAAAAAAACCTATATTCTGCACGGGAATCGAATCCGGTTGTTCTATTTAAATATTGATTGTGTAAGTTAGGCAGTAAATGGCTCTGTTAAACATGATGTCTAAAATAAATAAAATCCATTATTTTCACATACTTTAATTTAATTTATTTTAGTAGGTGTTTATTACAATAGATAAAATTTTACATTCCTGAACTTGTTGAATATTGTAACGGTAGTCACTTCAAACACTTAAAATGAAAGTCTTATAGCTTCAGAATTTCCCATACTGACCGATTTAAATGAAACACCCTGTATATATGGCCGCGTGTATAAAGTTGCCGATCAGACTAGTAAAAAAAAACGTTCATTAGAAAAACTTGAGCACGTCACATTATGGCAAGGTAAGTTAATAACATTATGGAAAAGTGTGCATTTTAATAATCTGACGATTTGCGCGTGACATAAGGAATAAGGAAAGTAACAAATAGTAAAAAAATGTCACTTGGATATTATTGAGCGCGGATATTTCTTATATTTAGAAAGGAAATGATTCAAGGATCACGGAAATAATATAATCTGCCGATTCCCGCAAGCCGAAGTAGTTAAAAATCATCAATAAAATGTGGTGCGTGCAGCTGCTGAGGAGAACTTTGTATTTCCCGCTCCGCGGCTCTCATCACCTTCTAACACGGCGTTGGATCTAATTTGTCATTTTCTATTAAGTAGTATTTTTCACAATCGTGTTATAATAGAGAGCTTTTTAGTCGAGTACCGTGTTTAGGCCACGAAGCTTGCCGAGTGGCCTAAGTAAGGTACGAGATTAAAAAGTTTGATTATGACACTATAGTGAACAATACTTTTTGTACGAGTTCATTAAAATTAATAATTTAAATCATTAATACGAGTACCTATATAAGAAAACTAAATATCGTAAGTACTACACCGTGTTTTTTTTGATTTACGATAACTTTAAGGGCACGTTCTTCAAGTCAAATTAAGCTAATTTCCCGAAGACAGACATATGATAACTCGTACGGTTATAAAGATATTCAATTATTAAAATTAATCAGTTAATCACGTTAAACAAATGTAAAAGGCTCTTAATTGATACCTAACAATTTTCTTTTAATTACCTATTATGAGTAAAGAGTTTTCAATTGTTAGGTCGTGCACCTGTCAAGTATTATCTTTACTTGTGTGTGAGTATGTCACGCTGACTTGACGTATTTGACACCAACTATGAGTTAACTCTAAAGACCCTTTTTGAATGATTGAAGACACAACATTTAATTACTTTGTTCAAAACAATTTTTTTTATTTTTTTTTTGCAATATTTTAAAATCTAATGTACCACGTAGTTTCTATACGTGTACCTAACAATATGCCGAAGTTATCGTAAATCAAAAAAAACACGGTGTATATTGTCTAGTTCTACTATCCGACTTCTTTTACACAAGTTAATTGAAAAAATAATTGAAATATTACTAGTTACATTTCTTAGTTTATATTTTAACTTTTTAAGCTTAAGGTCTGATTTTTATTTCCACAGAAAAAACGTAAACTTCTTAGCTTTGAAAAGAAAAGTTATCACACCACCGGCGTCCGTAATGTTGTAGTACTGTGCCAAGCTAAAAATAGCCAATCACAAAGCGTAGTTTTTTTTTTATGCCTTGGATACAGCAGTAAGTTTAACTAGACTTTTGACAGATGACGCGATGCTGCTACGTTCCAAAACGCCATACATTAGCAATTTTGTACCGCATCGAGTCTCCTTAAACGAGGGCACATATTATTTAAATACGAAGTTCTATTTTCAATATTTTTCGGTTGTCTAGAGCGTATCGAAGTAGTTATTTCGGTTGTTTCGGAAGTAACATAGACTATTCAACGATGAAAACAGTGACGTTACAGTAGTCTGTATGAAATCTTAATACACAGATTTTAATCGACGAGTACAAAAAATCTGTTTCGTAGTAACTCTTATTAATGACAGTTTTTATCCAGATTCGGTTGTTGAAATGGGTAAGCATCTGGAATACATATGTGAATCCAACGATAATGAAATATTACGACGTCTAAGAGCTGATCTCATGATGGAGTCAGATGGTGGCAATAGGATTTTCGCTGTACTTAATTATTTATTTATTTATTGAAACAAACCTCGAGCTTTAGCTTGTATCGAGTTTGGATTCGTTGCTTTGGTCTCAATAAGCAGATAATGACTGGTTAGTAAAAAGTACAGTTACCAGCACACAATTGTATTTTTTTTAAACTGTCAGATTAAGAAAATCCCTTCAAGTAATCATCAGATTAAGGGTCAGCGTGAGCAGTACATCAAAGCTGAACAGTTTGTATAATTATCTGACGCGCTAGAGTATTTCAAGATAGCGATTTTCTTTGCATTTTTAAAGAACCGCTACGCGAGTTTGCGTCGCTTCCTAACCGTTAGTCTTTTGAATAGGAGCTTTTTCCAGGTTCATCTATTAACATCCCCTGTAATAATCGGACTCGTTCGAATAACGTTTTTTTTCCAATTTTTTTAACTTCCTTACGGGTACCCCCTCCATGCAACCCGGCAAATTAACATACCTCTGTGAACAGAGCCACACTATAAATATCTGAGGCACTAGAGTATTTTTCCATTTGGCTGTTTTTTTTCGTCATATTTAAAAGTCTGCAGTCGCTCTCTCCACCGGTGAAAGGGTAAAAATCATTTAACTTTTTTTTCTCGATACCATCTAATCTTCATAATTTAAAGGGCCCCAACGACGCTCATAATCCACATTAAGCAACGTGGGCTTATACAGGGTGCCCGGGTTATAGTGGCCAACCTTACAGGGCTGGATAGCTCAGCTCAGGAGTGTCCAAAATATAATAAATCATGTTCAGTAAAAGTCTCATTGAAAATGACGTATCACAACTTTTCAAAATTTTGGAAATGCGACACCCTGGTTCACTGTTTTCGATGCCACTACTACAATTATTAGAATTTTTCAGTTTCGTTTGCTGTCAAAGAAAGCAGATAAAAATTTCTTTAAGGCCCGTTTAACATAATTAATGAATAATTAGAAGATTTTTAAATTTGCAAGCCATATTTAAAGTTTAGATATCCGAGTTCTTCTTCCGACACGTTTAACATCACACAGTTTGAAAAATATGTTATGCAGCTTTCTCAAAACTTTGTATGTTTAATGGGGGTTCTAAAATGATTGTCAAACAAAGACTAAATTGTATCAAACCATCGAATTTAAATAAACGTCTTTGCTTCCGTTTATAATCAAGTTAACTGGTTATTAACATTTTAAAAGACAGTTTACGTGAATGTTAAATACAACGACACTACGATAAAAGGTAATAACTTACATTGACTTCAATTTAAAGCAAGTGTTCAACATGCTTGCCGCCAGCCCTAATGCAGGCTCGGCACCATTTCATAAACGACATCTTGAGTACGGAGGCATATCGTCACAGACTACTAACTGAGAGATACTATGCATCAGACTGTCAACTTAGGAACAAAAAAATGCCTTAAGCAATTATATTCTTTCTTCTTCTTTTTTTATTAAATGGCGGTCCACACAGTGATTTCGCCAATGTCAAGTGAATAGAGTAAATCAGTAAACAGAATAAATCAAAAGTAAAAGCCGGGCATTTTTCAATCGGCCATCTTCCCTCCCCGAAGGTTACCGGAATCCAACAATTATATTTAATCTTTACGTTTAGTGTCGAACACAGAATAAGAACTAAAGGCATAGAAGGAGCGATAAAATAAATGGCAACATACAGATGGATGACTGATATGCACAGTCTTATTGGGATTCAGTGTGCCAAAAAGAGTATTGGTTAGGGTGATAAATAAGAGATTGGTTTATAAATAAACAAAAAGACGTGTGGCACTCGGGGACTGCCGCGGTAAAGCTATTGCATAGCATTTTGTATCAACTTATGCAATTATAATTTTATTTATTTATTTTATTCATGCAGTATTTCTTTTTCTTTGATATTAATTCAAGTTACACTTTTTGAGCGTGGTGACCGATAAGAAAACAAATTTTTCTATTATTAAATAAATAAAAATACTTTCTCATAAACAGCTGCTTATGTATTCGTCCGATTTCGGAGCAGCTCGTCTCGATTCGTGCAAGTTTCGTAGAGTCGTACAATACGTCTAATCGCACACAACGCCGTGTCGAAGACTGCCGAACTGAAACGACGTTAGACGATGCACGGCCTTCAAGCCACACCTCCTTGCCCGTCGGAGTGGGGAGCGTGAGGTTTTTTCGTTACGGAATTTCTGGATTCGGTCCCCGCGCTCAAGGCCCGCGATAGAAGCTATGCAATAGCTTAATAATCATTTATTATATTATTTACTGGAGGAGAGTCGTGTTCTCAACAAAACTGTGCGATCGATACGGGGTGACCCGGAGAACTAACTGCTAGCAAACATATTGGTTTTAAAGAAACCCTTATAAAAACAGGGTACACTTGAGACTGTAAATTATTCTCCATATGTGTGAAAGAGAACTTCTAGCTAACTACTAGTTTGAGTAGGACGGATTTAATTATGTGAATTCCAACACGCCCCCTCAAAAACAAATCCTCTTTTTTCAAATAACATTATTAAAATAATAATTATAAATTATGATTTATTTACAATATCAAAATCACACGCTCCCCTATATCTGGGGTACGATTATTATCATGGTTCAACATTTGTTGCACAGGATTAGGGAAAACCCAGAAAAACCTAATCAAACCAGTCCAACTTAAAATACTTACATATTTCACTATATATATTTTCTTATATTATAACCTCCAATGTAATACAACTTTACAAAGAGAAAATTTGGGCGTGATAAAGTGTATACAAATGTATACACTTTATCAAGCCTAAATTTTCTCTTAACGCAGAAAAACGCACGGTGGGTAACGGTTTGGTCAGAATGTCAGCCAACTGATTACCGATGGGAACATAAATCATTTAAATTATATTTCTCTCCACCTGTTCTCTAGAAAATTAAATTTTATATCAATGTGCATTGATCTTTTGTGACTTGTTGGATTATTTGCAATGCTTATACAACCATTATTATCCTCATAAATTGGTATCGGACTAGTTGTTTAAATGGTAATACTGGTAACTAAAGATTTTAACCAAAGAGCTTCTCTAACAGCTTCGAACAAAGACATATATTCAGCTTCAGTTGATGAAGCCGCAACTGTATGTTGTCTTTTTGTTTGCCAGCATAATGTGCATTGTTCAAGCAGTTTAAATAAATAACCTGTCGTACTTTTGCAGTTCATCACTACCCCAATCGGCATCAACAAACCCACACAAGAAATGTTCATAGTTATTTCGAGTATAAGTTAACTTGAAATCCATAGACCCTTTTAAGTACCGTAACAACCGTTTCAAGCGTGACCATAGTTTATGGTTGTTTTTGTTCGTGAATCTACTCAAGTTCACAGCAAAACTTAGGTTTGGTCGAGTGCAAACCATAATATACTTAATAGTTAAATATAATACCATAGTTACTTCTTAATAAAAGTGGTTTTATTTTAAACAATACCGACTTATCCATATTAGTCATTACTGTTCATGCTGTTAAACGTCAAAGTGACATAAAATGCTTCCGATCGCCGATCACTAGTGATTACTATCTACTACAGTAGAATTACCTATGTTGAGTTTACCACTGACAGATGGATTGCCTTCATTTTAATCTCATACAAATAAAATACTTATTACTAAATCGGTAGACGTTGGTATTGAAAATTAAATGAAGGCAAACTCTCTGTCAATGGTAAACTTACAGGGCCTCCATTCTACTGCGTATAACGATATCGCGTTTGACTTGTTTTAGAATCGTTTATGTCACAGTCACCATTATTGTAAATGACATAAAAGTTATCACACGTTGACAATGCGGAAACAGGTCACAAACGATATCGTTATTACTAGTGATCGGCGATCGGAAGCATTTTATGTCACTTTGACGTTTATCAGCATGAACAGTAATGACTAATATGGATAAGTCGGTATTGTTTAAAATAAAACCACTTTTATTAAGAAGTAACTGAATTTAATTTGTTATAGTAAATAATCATTATTTTTTCTATGTTTGATATTGTCAATCGATTTCGTTTAACATTGAGGATCCATTTGTATAAAGAGAACGACCGTTCGACGTCAACAGATGTGAGAGGTGCATATTCGTAAACTGATATTTCGTTGTAATCATTACGAGTATCACTTAAGTTTCTAACAAAATCGTAATCAGGGATTCTATCGATTACTGACTCCATTTTGTTACTTAATGAATTTGAGGACGTCATTATTACACACAGCCGTACCTCATCTAGTAAATGTAATGATTCTCTAAGAGATAAACCACGCTTCTCTAACAATTTTATATTTCGAGTTATTATTTCAAAATTTTCCTTGATGTGTGTGAGATTTTTTTTCAAGTTATCATCTTCCATCAGATGTTTGGCTTTGCGTATTGATAACGCCTCTTTACTATTTAATCTATTAATCACTGACTTAATTTGGTCAAAAAAAATTGCATAGTAAAATGATGCTTCCAGCCATGTACCCCATCTTGTAATTACGGGTTTTGGCGGTAAGGGTACATCGGGGTGCAATTCTCTTAGCAGCTTTTCTCTTCTGGGGCACTTTAAAAATACTTTTTTAACGTTAGATATTAAGTTGTCAACGTCAGGATATTCTGAGCGTATATGCTCTGCAACACGGTGCAACGCATGAGCAAGACATGTGAAGTGTTTCAGCTGAGGAAATATCTTTTTCAAGGTTCGTCCAGCTTTTAACATATATGATGCACTATCAGTGCACAGCATCAATAATTATATTATCCACTTTTTCATCGAAAGATTCACCCCATAATTCTTTAAAAGTATTAATAACAAAGTTTGACACAGTTTTGGAGTTTGTAACTTCAATTACTTTGCATCGTAAAAGGTAAATTGGAAAGTTAATACTTTGGTGTAGAGGTTTCACTAGTAAATTTATGACGAATCTTCCTAAAAAGTCAGTACTTTCGTCCAATGTCACCCACAACTTACCATCGGTAATTTTTTCTTCAATATCCTTTATTGTTGTTTTGAAAGATTTTTCCTAATAATTTCTGCGTAAAACACTCTCACTGGGCAAGGAAAAAGGTGCACACTGGCAGCACATATATTTCCCAAAAAACTGCTGGAATGCATCACTTTTCAGTCGATCCCACGGAATATTACATAATAGGTATTAAAAAATGTAATCAATCAAAATTAAATTGTTCTTGATTTTGCTTACTACTACCACGATGAGTCTGTGACTTAAGATGATTTAGAATATTGCTTTTACGTAAAGCTAACAAATGTATTCCACATTTTTTACATAGGACTGAGCCTTTTGATTTGTCGTATATCAGATCCGGTTGATCCTTTAACCATTTACGAATGGTAAATTCACTAGCCATATTTTAACTGGTAAAACTGGTTCCGCTAACACTAGATCAATAGATTTTAATGTACAAAATAATGACAGGAACGTCAATGAGACAAGTACAAGACATAAGATGACGTAAACTCATTCGTTCGATAGATAATTATAAGTGGCCTATGCTTCATAATCATATTTATAGGTAATAGAAATGTTAAAACCTTGATAGTAATAACTCAATAAAAAAAGAAACATTTTTAGTAGGTAATTTTTTTTAACGAGAATATAAATAGTCATGTCCATGTTATAATTTCGTCAACAATTTGACATAAAATGCTTCCGATCGCCGATCTCTAGTTATTACCGTGTAGAATCCCAGCCCTGTAATCGTACTACTAGTCTGTTACGATACAGACGCAATGAGTGAGCTAGAAAAAACAAGATGTGCTAGCCATACCCGACAGGGCTGAGATTCTACACGGTAATGTCGTCATTACCGTGTATCAAATTTTACTTGGTTCCGTATTGTGAACGTTTTGATGACTCTTATAATTATCATTGACAATAATGGAGAATGTGGCATAAACCTCAAACGCGATTTCGTTATAACGCAGTAGAATAGAGGCCCAGGAGCAGGGAATAAACTTTTTCAATTATACTACTTTAAATGTACTTATTCAAATATTTTATTTTCGACGTGGTCTACGGCAAGGCGGCGATTCGTCGAGAATTTCGTGGTCCGGTTTTCTTTTTTTTTGGGCTTCTTTTTTCTTTCCTTTAAGCTTCATAGGTTTCATTTTCTTTCTTTTCTGTTCCTTCATGGCCTCTATTATATAGTCTGGATCCCTTATTGCCATTTTTCGGGTAAACCTTGGGTCGATAATTTCTCGCAGTAAACAATCTTTTTTTTACATGTTTTTTATACAAAGTTTTTGGACGTGGGAACTAGGCCAACAGCAGCTGATAAATCAGTAAGCTAAGTGAATCCACATCCAATGGCCACTGTGCCTGCTACTGCACTAGTATTGAGATCCATTTCATCAGTAGGGATATCATTGTTCATTTGAAATGTCATATTGCACATTTTGCACTTACCTAAGTGCATATAGTGAGATAAGTCCACTCCGAGTTTCGGATATAATTTCAACTGCTTGTAACCCGCAATTCAACGGGCCATGGGACGATATTTCTTGCAATTGAGTAAAAAAAACTGCAATACATTAACTATTCATCTCCCATACTTTGTTTCATTGCTTTTGTCACTGAAATAGCAGATTAAAAAACATAAGTATACAATCATGTTCATAATTGATTCAAAATTAATTATTACGGCATATAATTAAAGAGCAGATTAAATTGTATGATGTTAATTTGGAGATAAGGATTTTAGGCAAAACAATACCAGGTGGCCCATGTAGTAGACCGGTCAGTATGGGCAAGTTTGAAACTATAAGATATACAAAGATCTGTTCTTAGGATCCATGTCATCGATTTTAGTGACAAGAAAAACTGCATGCCTAGATTTAACAAACACTAGAAGGTAAAAGTTATTAAAAAGTTTAATTTGCATTATTTCTAATTAGATATCAATTGTGTAGGACTTAAGCAGTAAATGTTACTATGAAATATGTTATCTAAAATGAATAAAATGCATTGTTCACCATATCCTTTAAAGATAAAAAAGATAAGAGATAAAAGTTGTTTATTCAGTAAGTAGGCCGCACGGGCACTTTTAAACGTCAAAATTCTACCAGCGGTTCCCAAGAGGAGACCAATGCTGAGAAGAAGCGCCACAAGACACTCAACAGTCAGTTTTTTTTTTAATTATTGCTTATGACAATGATAGAACTTAACCTAGCATTATATCAACCAATTAATAAAATTTCAAAATATATATATCATGCGTAGTTAAGCAGGAAAACGTAACGAAACATCTAATAAACACAGGAGCAAATAAATAAAATAATAATAATATTTATACCTACCCATGGCGGTACAAAACTAAATGAAAAAAAATATTAAATAAAGTTTTGATACATTCTCCTACAGAAACACAGAAACCATGTCCCCAAGACTAGATTGTTACTAAGCTATGTTATGTATCTAAGTATCAATCTAGTTATGTTATGTTATGTATCTTAGGCCAAGCATTTTTGTCTGTTAGATAATCCTCGACCCTATAGTTTAATTCAATTTAGTAGGTGTTTGAAATGACAACCAACACAAATTCGACACCTAAAGATATAAAACGCAATAGTAAAATCTAACCTAAACGAGTTCAATGTTGTATTAAAAAAATGGCTGTACTTTCAAACACCTACTAAATTAATAAATATCACAGGAAAATGTCACACAAATTGACCTAGTCCCAAACTAAGCTCTAGGCTTGTACTATGGGTACTAGACAACAATAAACTTACTTATATAGAAGTATATAAGTAATTGAGAAATATATACCCCCATGTTGTTGCCGGGTTAGAATTTCATAGTGCCACTCTATGTCTTCCCGTGGATGTTGTGAGAGGCGACTAAGGGAATAAAGGCTTGTAGTACTGTTAGGTGATAGGCTTGCAACCTGTCACTAATACACTGGTAAACATCTTAGCCTGACTATGCAAAATGTGGTTACAGAATTATCAACAAGTTTAGAGTTGTTGGTATTCTGTTGCTCTGCCTACCCCACTCTGGGAATAAAGGCGTGACGTTATGTATGTATGTAGGTATGTATGTAAATACATACATACATAACATCACGCCTTCATTCCCAGAGTGGGGTAGGCAGAGCTACAGAAATACCAATAACTCTAAAGACTTACTGATATTTCTGTAACCACACTCTCTCTTTCTGTATGTAAATATACAGGGCGTCCCAAACTTATGGGACATGAAGGGGAAGTACCTTAAATATCGTAGATAGTGTATTTTGCTGAAAGAAGACTTTATGTTATTTTTAAAAGTTAGTAATTCTGCATTCATAGATTTTCTAAAAATTACTTGCTGTGTCTGGGAATCGAACCGACTTAAATGTCAAAAAAAACATCCTACTTTTATGATGCCAATCGAAAGAATAGCTAAAAATAATAACTCTGCTTGAGTAACATTGTATTTTAAAAGAAAGGAACAACGTAAAATTAATCATTTTAATCAAATTAAAAACATACATGAAACTGCCGTAGTCAATAAGTGGGTATTTTTTTGTTAATTAATTAATTAAATGCTCAAAATGTGATCCCTCTTCCCTTACGCAAATCGCCAATCTTTTAATGAGTCCGCTGCCTGTTGATTTTCTTATCATTTTATGGTGAATTAGGAAACACAATCCGAATTGGCCCCATTGTTTTTGTTTTAAATTAGCCTTCCGTCTAGCTCACAGTACAGAGGACGTATTGAAATACTAAGTTTTATCATTTTATCTACACGTGCACTTATAATAAGGAAAACTATGCTAGTATTTTATGAAGTGGGTACTTATTTACGAATAATCAGTGCTATCTTTGGAATGATAATATCGCTACTTTTCGAACGTCGTTGACGGCAATAAATAACTTTCTTGAAATTTGACTCACCCATTTTACGTTGTTCCTTTCTTTTAAAATACAATGTTACTTAAGCAGAGTTATTATTTTTTAGCTATTCTTTCGATTGGCATCATAAAAGTAGGGTGTTTTTTTTTGACATTTAAGTCGGTTCGATTCCCAGACACAGCAAGTAATTTTTAGAAAATCTATGAATGCAGAATTACTAACTTTTAAAAATAACATAAAGTCTTCTTTCAGCAAAATACACTATCTACGATATTTAAGGTACTTCCCCTTCATGTCCCATAAGTTTGGGACGCCCTGTATACTTAAATACATAGAAAACATCCAAGACTCCTGCTCATCATACAAATGTTTCATAGTATCATTTACTGCTTAACACCTACACAATCAATATCAAAATAGAAATAATGTAGGTATGTTTTATTTTCCAAAACTTTTGCGTTTGATTCCCAACCTGAGTTCTAGTTCTTTTAAATATATGAATGCAGTTTTTCTTGTCAATAAAATCATGTCTTATAGTTTCATACTTGCCCAAACTGACCGATCTACATTGGCCATCCTGTATAACATGTATATTCACAATATATATTTTTCTTACTGTTCAGAACCATTGGATATAATTATCACCATACACTACATCAAAATCATTATCAAAATGACCATGACCAGATGTCGACCTGCAACAATAAAGAGAACTAAATAAATATAATAAATAAATAAATATCAGGGGACAATTTCACACAAATTGACCTAGTCCAAAACTAAGCTCTAGGCTTGTACAGTCAAGTTCAAAAGTATGTATACACTTTAGTACCTTGTCTATTGAACGTCATGTTTAAACTGCCATATGAAATTATCCAAGCGATTAAAGTGACAAGGTACTAAAGTGTATACATACTTTTGAACTTGACTGTACTATGGGTACTAGACAATGGTAACATACTTAGATAGAGAAATACATAGAAAACAACCAAGACTCAGGAACATCACACAAACATTTGCCCTTACCAGGATTTGAACCCAGGACAGCTGGCTTTGGAACTAGTTTAGTAGTTTGTAATAGATCATAGATCAAACAAAACATACAGAAGTTTTTGTAAACTTCTGTATGTTTTGTTTGATCTATGATCTACCTTTGTATAATGCCAAGTAAGAACCATTCACACACTCTAAACTTTCTTTATTATGTTAGACGTACTTAAGAGAAAAAAGTATTAATTTAATGATGTCTAAAGTATAAGTAAAAACTGCATTATGATTTTCAATATGAATGGTAGAAGGCCTAAAACAAAAATTAAAACTTATATTTATAGTAACTGCCAATCCAAGTATAATAAAAGAGCCAAAAACTCTCATGGTTGGTAAATCTATGGCAATTTGCTTGAGGGAATACGTCGGCAAAATGAAAGCGTGGTATTCGTATAAAGGTGATATAATGATATAACTAAATTAGGTACCAAGGTTAAGGAGATTTTTTGTCGATCTGTCAGAACCAAAGCCCGGAGACCGGTGTTTGGGTTGCTACTCTATAAAAACATAAGGGTTGGACCATATGAGATTAAATTCGCATCACAGTGAATAAAGGCGGGTCGCCACAAATCAATTATGCCATTCCCAGTTGATACACTGCTGCCCATGTGAAACCCGCAACCATGAGGTCTTTATGTAGGCATGTAAGTAATGTACTTTACTTTTGAAATGCATATTATGGACACTTTGTAAGTACTTACTGCACAGCGGAATCTCGCTGCTGTTTAGCTTGTTGCCCGCAACGACCGCGACGTTTCCGAAGCAACTTGATTGAGGCAGAAGGTTTTCTGCCCCGCTTTATTCTCATTTTCATACGTATAAAACACGAAGTTCAATGAACAAAAACAAATAATTAACACAATTCAAACAAAACAACGCAAAGGCCAAAATATAAAACAACTACAATAGCTACTTGTTCGCACGGGATAGTAGATAGAACTAGAACGCAACTGACTTATTCAATTCAACTGAAAGTAGTCACAGATTAGAAGGTATTTTATTTTATTTTATTTTATAGAAATAGGTACAGTAACAAGTCACAGACGTAGAGAACATAACAACAGAAACTGAAACATATAAGTAACACTCAGTGTCTGCAACTCAACAAAATGTGTGTATGTGTATGTCTAAAGTAGTGACAACTGACCGTAGGAGCAAAACAAAGTTTGAAACATTCAAACTGTCAACCAAACAAATAAATCCAACGATCTGGCAACGCCGCGGACGGCCGCCACATGCCAACCCAAACCGAGCTCGCAACGTCGCTTTCATCGCTTTGAAGTTTTGAGTAGGTACCTATTATATATACGTAGTTATAACTTTTACGAAATTTTACTGATCCAACGTGAATGCAAGTTCAAATCCATTATATAACACTAAAAACAATTTTTATTCAAAATAATTTAGCTTTTGTTTAAAATAGTTTTGTTTATTTTTTTAAGTATTTTTTTTTTTAGTTTGTATATCTTTTTTTTGGCCACATTCAACAAAATGCTTCAAAACGCCTAGTCATAGTTTAAGAGCAAACATTTAGTTGATTGTTTCACTAGGAGCATATATGTTTTGAGTATATAGTATGGAAATTCTTATTAAAACTAATAATAATTAAGTTGACGCCACACATTAAACCTGTAAAAAGAAGTGTGAAAAGTTTGGCTGCAGACTAAATCGCCCAGCCGGAATAAAACCAATATAAACTTTTTAAAAACGGTTTATATAAAGTTGTATATAGAGCTTACTATGAGTAAGATAACTATATAAATGAGTCAGAGCCAAACTTGAGGATATGTGTCTTCAGATTATTATCATTTAAACCTACCACTTCCTATATTTTTACCAAGAAATTTATCCGAAAACACCTCGATTTCATAATTTTGCCGTACCCTTCGCCTTAAATTGTTCAAAGACTTACCCTTTGTTTACACCTTACCCTTGTTGGAGATTTCAACTGTACTATTATTGTTAAAGACAATAGTCATACCAGCTTGCTGCATTTCCTTAACTGAAAGCAGGTTGTAGGGAATATCTGGACAGAAGAGTACATCTCGTAGCATTCCCTTAATTCCAAAATCGCTTTTAACAGCAACATTTCCCTTTTTCTTTGCTTGAATATATGTTCCATTTTTCGCAACCGAAATGTTAACTGGTATTAGTAACTTTCAAAATCTTGTGCTAAGTCCTCTCTATTTATTAAATGGTCAGAAGCCCCAGAATACAATATAAATGTAACGCAATTTTGCGCAAAACCAGACGTCTTGGGACTTTCCGATCCCGTAATGTTCACAGTCTGAAGTGTTCTATTGTTTTTTGTCCCATTTATGTTGATAGTTTTTGCCCGGCGATTTGTTATAAAAACAGTTCTTTTGATAATGGCCCTTTCATCCACAACAATGACACTTAATGTGCTTAAATTTATGGTCTTTCTGCCTGTCCTTTTTATTAACTCTATTGGAGTTTTTATTTAAATATGTATTTCTCTGCTTAAAACTTTTTGATTGTATAGTTTGTGCCTGGAGACTTTTCAAGCTTGTGTCGCGTCTTCCGTGTATCACTTTTATTTCGTGATCTAAAAGCCTTGTTTTGACAATGCTCAGCCAATGTTTCGATAGCTGTAATGACACCGTCGTAATCATTTGGGAGTGTCATGAAGAGATGTGTTATTTTATCTCCGGCAGCTATTAATTCGACAATTAATTCATCAAATGGCTGAAAATGTTTCAGTAGTGTATTATCGGGTTCCAATTTCAAATTTAGTAATCACTTACGCAAAGCTAAATGCGTAGCAATACTTTTTCTCTGATAAATATTATCCAATCTATCAACAATGTCTTTGGCACACATAAATGCTCAATCAATGTATTCTTCGCAACCCTCTCATCTTTGAGCAAATCACTGTCCGGTGTCTTTGGAACTTCACAGTCGATCACTTTTAACACTTGAAGCTCATTTATTAAATTTCTTATTCTAAGTTTCCACACACTGTATTTGTCCCCAGTAAACGCTTTAATGTTTCTTTTCGATGTTAGATTGTCAATTTTCATTAATGATAAAAGTTCACTAATAAGCACTATACACCAAGTCTTTTAAAATAACACACATAAAACTGTTCTTTATCGCATTTGAAATTAAGTTGACTTTTCAATTGAGTTTTTACTAATTTAATTACTGGCCCCATAACCTATTGGTAAGGGTGATAAATAAGAGATTGGTTTATAAATGAAAATAATCATTGATTATATTATTTACTAGGAGAGTCGTGTTCTTAACAAAACTGTGCGATCGATACGGGGTAACTGCAAGCAAACATATTGCTTTTAAAGAAACCCTTATATAACTGGGTACACTTGAGACTGTAAATTATTCTCCATATGTGTGAAAGAAAACTTCTAGCTAACTACTAGTTTGAGTAGGACGAATTTATTTATGTGAATTCCAAGCGAGCTATAGCTACAGCTACGCTAAAATATCATGGTCGTATACTGTTGAACACTATTGCATATATAAACAATGTTTATGTGTGCAGAGATTGTTTAGATCACAGATTAAGTAAATTTACACCAGCACGGCTAGAACATGACGGCGCGCGAGTTATGTCGCCCGCGAGATAGACTCCCTGTCTTTTTCTGACCGTTCTAATTAGACAATGACGGGTAGTCTATCTCGCGCGCGACGTAACTTGCGCGCCGTCATGTGCTAGCCGTGCTGGGAAGGAAAAAATATATATATCGATATCGACATATTTTGAAGTTGTATAAAAATATAACATACTCGTACTCTCAAGATTGACCCACAAGTGGTGAACCGATTGTTGATTGATTTTGTTATGTTTGTTATGTTTCCAGTAGATTAATTGTATTAGTGAAGAATGACTAACATGAATTCTACAAAATCTGCATTTTAAATCACTTATTTCAGGCACCTCGGTCAACGTCTTCAGTTGGAATGTGATGGAAAAAGGATACCACTACCCGAAATACAAGGAATTGTTGTGCTCAACATTACATCTTTTATGGGTGGTACTAATTTCTGGGGAAATACGCGAGAAGGCGACATTTTTTTGGCTCAGTCTTTTGATGATCGTATTTTGGAGGTAATAATTTAAAGCAAATGAATAATAGAATAAAACGATCAGCCACGTTACCATAATTATGTTAATTAGTTTGTAATTTGTTACTGTCTCTCATGAATGGATGAATACCTAAATAAATAAATAACAGTTTCCATGTTGTCTTATAGGTGTTAGCAGTATTTGGTTCCGGTCAGATGGCGGCATCCCGTATCATGAACCTGCAGAAACATCGCATCGCTCAGTGCCACGAATTGCAGATTAACATACTGGGCGACGATTGCGTGCCGGTGCAAACGGACGGCGAAGCCTGGTTGCAGCCTCCCGGTTGTGTACGCATCATCCATAAAAATCGAGCGCAAATGATGTGCCGCTCGCGTAGCCTGGAAACGAGTCTCAGGTTAGTTTAATATAAACCGACCGTTTAATAGATGTAGCTGATGTATCGTGTCAGAAAGTATAATAAACTCGGGAAGTTGTTCACTGCGCAGGGAATGGGACGAGAAGCAGCAGGCAAAGACAGCAGTTGGTGGGACAGGCCCGCCGTCGGCGCGCACGCCCATCTCCGACGCGGAGAGTTTGGCGCTCTTGGCGCTGCTCGAGGAACTCAACAACCTGGTTAAACACGTCAGTATAATTATGTTATTTTTTAATAATCCCAAATATTTAAAATGCTTGTTAATAGATACGTGGTAACCAAAAATAAAGAAACGACTTTTTGGTATAAAATGCAATTCGAAATGTAAAATGGAACTATCTGGAACGACCTTTGATGTTAGATGGACCTTGTGCGGGGTTTGTCCGGATTGCCTGCACTTACACTACAGCCTTTAACCTACCTCCAAGCAGCAGTGTTATACAGTTATACTATACGAGGACATACCTTGTGATTTACTTTAGGATATTCTAATTTAATTCAAACTGTGTGGACAGGTGACATCCAATTAGAATAGAATTTAAGTTTAATTACTTTTACGGTAGTTAATTTGCCTAAAATACTTTTTTCACATCACCTATTCGGAAAGAGGACTTTTCTTCCCTGCTAGGAGTAATCAAAGCGAAACTTTTCTGTTCAAGGACGTTCTTGCACTATTGGTTTAATAGATAATTATTATTGTTATTTTAATTATAAATTGGGTATTTTATACAGTAAGTATGTATGTATGTAAACACTTTATTGTACAAAAAGAAAAACAAAATCAATACAGTGAAGATGTAACAGAAAGTACAAAGGCGAACTTATCCCTTTAAACCCTTAAATTGGCAAAAAATAAAAAAGTGAATTCAAACCCTATTTGATTTCGAACCAGCATAAAAAAAACAATCCAAGAAAAAACAAAAAGTGAACATTATGGTATGTATCCTGTAGTGCACACTGCCAAGTTAAGGGGTTAAGGGATCTCTTCCAGCTAACCCTTGAGAGATTGAGAGAAGTGATAGGTTGCGCTTCGAGGCAGGCAAGTGTACACATTTATTTAGGAAAGGAGTATGTCAAGTAAAATAAAACCTATAAAAAATTAACACATAGGTACGAATATCTGCATAAATAGATACAGAAATATTTATTTACATATCTAAATGTAAGTATACATACTAAAACTTACATAAACTACATATATATCTATATTCATGTAAAGGACAGTTGATACAATATTTAGGAGTCAAGCCAGAACTTCTTCAATTTGTCTTTTAAGACATCTACTGATTGTGATTGCCTAATGCCGGCTGGTAGCCGATTCCACAAACTGACAGAGTGCACCGAAAAGGATTTGGATTTGTGAGACGGGAAAACAAGAGTGAGAGTGGCCATTGAGCGCAACCGGTTTTGGGAACCGGTGGCCATTAAGCTAAACGTCTCAGGAAGGTTGAAGGGAGAACGAGGGTTAAAAAGGGTGTTAAAAAGCAACGACAGGATGTGAATATTTCGGCGGAAACGAATGAGTATCATAAGAACTTAGATCATATTTACGCAGGCCAAAAATGTATCGAGTACACGCGTTTTAGAGTCTCTCAAGTTTATCGAGCAGCTGCTCTGAGAGACCCATATAGGGAACGTCAGGGTAATCTAAGAGTTGGAGAAGGACTACGAACCAAGATTGCGCTAAATTTATCTTGGTCTGTTGAAGAAGAAAATTCTGCAGGTGTCTGAGAGAATGAAGTGAAGCGAAGAGCTTGCAACTGACTTCAGTAACTGAGTGACCAGGAAAGTGTCTGATCCATTGTGATACTCAAATTCCTCACTGTAGAAGAAAATATAATTACGTTTCCGTCTAACAATAAACTGGGCATCACAAGGTTAGAGAGCTTCGAGATATAGTGTGGGCTGCCAACAACATTGGCTTGTGATTTTTTGCGTTAACCTTTAGTCCAAAGTTTTTTTTTACGTTAACCCTTAGATAGATAGATAGATAGATAAAACGTTTATTTGATTACTACAAAACACACATACAATTGACACACAAAAAAAAAAACAATGACAAATGACACCAAAAAATTACACACAAATTGCCAAAAGAATGTGTGCGTTGCAGCAGAGCAAAAGGGCAAAGTGGCTCAGCGTATGTAGCTTTGCTCATCATGAGCAAAACGCTGGTATTCTGCCACAACCCTGAGGAGCGACAGAGCTACAACAAGCAAAATTTTAATAGGTAAGTAAATATAATAATATAAAATGCTGTCATGCGTTTGCGTGCTTGTGCGTGGGTTTGTGTGTGATTGCGTGCGTTTTTGTTAGTTTGCAAAACTGCAGTGGATATTATACATAATTATGTCTGGCGAACTGTGACAGTGCGTGATGGGTATTAAACAGCAAAATCCGATACCGAGTAACCGCGAGGTATACCAATCGATTGTTTTTAAAGTAGAAACTCCCTATAATGTTTTTTAAAAGAGTACTTTGATGTAAAAAGTCTTATTGGAGGAGGAATATTGTTCCAGCATTTGGTTGCTAGGTAACGGAAACTGCCGGTAAATGCTACAGTTCTATGGTGGTGACTCTCTAAAGGACAACGAGAGGATCTGGTTCCGTACCTACAACTAGAGAGCTTTAACTTAGCATAGAGGTAATCGGGTTTTTTTAAATTTACTACGTCGAATAAAAGGCATGCAAGATGTAAATGTCTCCGAGAGGCCATATTCAATGTTAAATCTCTGTTTAGGTACGGTGTAATATGAGCCCTTGGTGGAACAGCGTGACAAAAACGATAGCAAGCATTTTGGACACGCTGTATTAAACGACGAGTCTTCGACTGTAGCCTAGGACCGTAGACCAAATCTCCGTAATTCAACCTCGAAAGTATCAAAGATTCGCAGAGTGTGATGCGTACTTTTTCGCTAAGAAGGTTTCTAATCCTATACAAAACTTTGAGACGGTAAAAACACGAACTAACTAGTTGTACTACATGACTCTCAAATCGCAAATTGCTATCGAACACGAGACCCAGATTTTTGCACTCTTCAACGCGTTCAATATTTTGCCCAGAGACATTCACAAGCGGGTCACATGCTAAGATTTTTGAGATATGATTCTTTGATCCAAGAACCATGAAATTGCTTTTGTTAGGGTTTAGCAATAACCCGTTTCTCTCTGCCCAAACAGCTACACTTTTTAGATCCTCATTCATCTTGTCCACTGCGACATTAAAATTATGAGGATGAGCAGATATATACATTTGGACATCATCCGCATAAATGTGATACTTGCAATGTCTGATGACCTTAGCCATATCTGCACTATATATGATAAAAAGTAATGGGCCAAGTATTGACCCCTGTGGTACTCCACGAGTCACAGCCCTAGGATCAGATAACACTGTCATGCCATCCTCTCTAACTACTCTAACGGATTGGCGACGTCCACTAAGATAGCTATTAAACCATGCTAACGACTTGCCGTCCACACCGTAGTATGATAATTTGGAAAGTAATAATGCCACGTTTATACTATCAAAAGCACGTGAGAAATCCAGCAACGCCAGGCCAGTGCCTCTACCCGAGTCTTGCTCTGATAGTATGTTGTCCACAACGTCCATTATTGCAGACACGGTACCCATTCCCTTACGAAAGCCTGATTGAAAGGGTGGTAGTATATTATTTGTTTCCACAAAATTAGACAATTGGGAATAAACGACTTTTTCTAATATTTTTGATAGAAAGGGTAGAATGCTTATAGGCCTTAAATCTTTTAGTACAACAGGATTATCTACTTTTGGCAACGGTGTAACAAATGCATATTTCCAAAGACTAGGCACTGAACCCTTTAAAATTGAATAATTTATGATATTAGTAATCACCGGCAAATAATTTGGAAGCGTCAATAAGATCATTTCTTTACCAATACCATCAATACCAACAGCGTTTGTCGTTATTGATAAAATAATTTTGGAGATCACATGTTGTTCGACTTGCTGTAAAGTAAACGAAGCTGAACCAAATTTGTGAAACTCGAAGAACGTAAGCTCGGACAGAGGCACAGTGTAATTACCAGGTACGTTAAGAAAATCTTCATTAATGGCATTAACATCATCAAAATGATCAGAAAGAACATCATGCGTTTTAGGATCTTTGAGAATGGTCTTTTTAAAAAATTTCCAAAGCCTTGCAGAGTCATTGTGGTTAGAATTAATATAAAAATTATAATATGCTCGTTTTTCTTGAAATATACCATCAATAACCAGTTTCTTAAGATCGGTGTAGTACTTTTTCTTACTCTCCGACTTAGACTGGCGATACTCCAAATGCGCTTCATTGCGCATATCTATCATGAGTTTTATTGTATCGGTAATCCATGGTAAGGACTTATTTGGTTTAATTTTGACTGTCTTTATGGGTGCATGTTTATCAAAAAGTGACGTAACTAAATGATTAAAAACACTAACCATGCCTTCTACTGAATTTTCCTGCGATACCAAATCCCAATCAACAAACTCTAAATCTCTGTTAAAATTATTCAGATTAATGTTTTTAATCGGTCTATATGTTATAGTTTTAGAGGGAATTTTTATGCGCTTAATTGCCCACGTGACATTAATGAACGCATGTCCCAAAGAGCCTGAGATGTTAGAAACAGATACATTACGAATAGGGGCGTCGGTACAAACTAAATCAATAAGCGTCTCATTCTCTGTAGACCAATGTGTAGGTTCAGCTACCACCTGGTCTAGACCCATGCAGCGCAAAAAATTTACTAGCTTCTTCGTTTTGTCATTATAAATATCCAACATATTAATATTAAAATCACCCAACAATATCACATAATCATGGCTTGAAAAAAAAGAGAGTGATCCTGTTAAAACGTCAAGAAAGGTGTCTACGTTAATCCAGTTTGGTCTATAAGCTGTCCCAACTATAAAACTTCGACCGTTAACCGTTATACTTAGCCACATTTGTTCAATTAGTGCAGCAGGGTGCGCAACACGGCGTGCGCGAACGCCTTGTTTAATATAAAAAGCGACCCCTCCCCCTCGACCTCTGCGCATGCTTAGTGGTCTCGGGCTATTCCGAAGCCGATAGCCGGGCGCGACGGGCGCGCGCTGCTCCTGGCCATCACGCAACCACGTCTCGTTAATCGCGACAACATCAGGGGCGAAACGGTTCATCGCAACTAGGAAATCGTCGTGTCCTGTGCCGAGAGATCCCGCATTGAATAGCGCTAACTTAAGAAAGTTTGTCTTAGATGAGCCCATCGGAAACAAAATTGATTAAAATCAAACTAAAACGAACAAACGGCAATTTATACATAGAAAGGACGGTGTTGCTTGCGATGGGACTTTTACTGCAATAAGAATTCAACAACAAAAGATGTGTTATGTCTATAATATATTTGTGTTTTTTGATTGAGTTTATGTGTAGATTGTGAAGTACATCAGTCGGTGCAACTGAAACGCATGACAATAAGTTAATTATACCAAAGGAAATAAATATAACACTAAATATAACTACTGCAACGCACTGTTCCATATAAGGAACTCTAAAAACAAATTGATTAAACATGTACATGGTAACAATAACACATACAAACTCATAGGAACTTAAAAGGCATTTAATATCGGTAATTGTAGACTCCTCGAAAGATTTGACACATATAAACAATGTACTTACACAGTTACAATGAGTTTGTTCTGATTCATAACTATAAGAAATAATATAAACACACTTCAAAAATTCGTATTCATATTGTAGTATAAAAATACAATTGCAGACAAGTAATAATAAAACACACATTATAAAAACCTCAAATAATATTTGACCCAAAAACACGAATTATGTCAGTCTCGGTTCTTATTCGATGACGGGGCACATCCACACCAGAACGTTCTCTCGCATAAATTCTGCCACCCCGGGTCCAAAGGAACCGCCAATTGTAACGCACCTTAAACTCCCGCGCCTTCTGAAATAGCTGCCGGTTCAGGCGAGTTAATCGCTCATTAACATAGAAGACTCGAGGAGGACCCGGCAGCCCGGTGCCCTCTGTGGTGGCTCCGCGACGCACCCGCGCCTCCTGCAGCAGACGGTCCCGCGTGGCCCGACGAGCTAGCCGCACAACGATGAGTCGAGGACGCGATGGCGTGCCCTCTGCGGGCTCAGGGGCCCGTCCGATACGAGATGCACTGACAATATCATGTTCTGACAACCCCACACCTAGTTTCTGGCCGAGGGTCGTAACGATGTGTGCAATATTTTCACCCTTCTGCTCGGGGACGCAGGATATTTCTATGTCGTTCTGCAGCAGGTCCTGATCACGATCGTTGAGCTCAAGTTTTAATTGCGCAATAGTTTCAACAAGAGCATTGTCACACTGTTGGTCAGCTCTTGCTTCAATCCAGCGTTCCACGGTTTCCATTCGGGTACTTAGGTTATCAATTTTTTTATCGCAGCCATCAGTTCTTGCCATTATATTCGATACGGCCGTAGCCAGGTTCTCCATTTGAAATCTCATGGCACGCATATCCTCCCGAAATAAACGTATTTCTGCGACAAGTGCTTGCACGTCGCTCATTCCCAGCGGCATTCCCAATGTTGTATCATGAGCGGTATCGTTCAAGGACATGTCCATGTCGACTGTGGACTCCAATATGTTCTGAGCCGAGACGTTATGGTGGCGGGAACCGGCCCCACGACACAGAGTAACGTGACCGTCACCACCGCGCACCGGGGTATTAGTGTTGTCAGTTTTGGGTTGGTTAGCCCGCTACTGAATCGTGGCAAGATCAACATTAACGAGGTCAATCAGGGAAGGGGGGTTATCAAAACTAGCCCCCGCATATTTTTGAAAATCATTAACCCATAAATGGTACTAAGATAGAAGAGAGGTAGTTATATCATTAATGAAAATAGTACAAAGAAGAGGAGAGAGCACAGCTCCCTGAGAGACACCAGCAGTGAGAACAGTCCAGTCTGAATGATTATCATCAATCCTAACGCGCTGGCGTTTTCTAAGGAGGTATGACTGAAACCATGTAAGGGCCGACGAAGAAAAATTCAGGTTCTTGAGGATGCCGAAAAGAATATTGAAATCTACTGTTTTGAAGGCACTACTAAAATCTAATAAAACCAGAACAGTCAGATGTTTATTTTCTATATTTAAATGATAGTCGTCGGTGACCTTGATCAAAGCAGTGACAGTGTTATGCCTGGGGCGGATACCTGGTTGGAAAGGGTTAAAAAGATTGTGCATATTAAGAAAACGAGATAGTCTTTGAATAACAAAGCACTCTATAATTTGGGAAACAACTGGGAAAATAGAAATAGGACGATAATCGGAAAAAAGATGCGGGTTTAGACGATTTAGGGAGAGGGAGCGCATGTGCAAGTTTCCACAATGAAGGAAAACAGCCAGAAAAAAAGGAATAGTAAATGATGTGAGACAGGATAGGAGCGATGAAATCCGTCACTGGCATGAGCGTGTCGAAGTTTAGGCCATCTTCATCGACGGCTTTCGTTTTAATAAATTTCAAAAGGTCTATGGTTTCTTTTGGAGTAATGAACCCTAAATCACAGAGACAGTGTCTGTTTTTTTACAGGAGAAGTACTAAAATGCAAATTTAGGGCGTTGAGATCAATTTTTAGATTAGAAGAGTGAGTTTGAGATTTGCCTACCTCAGGTCACTTTAAAAAATTCCACAGCTCATGGGAGGACAGCTATTAATAGACTTATGGATATAACGACGTGTTGCTTCTCGATACATCTTGTTGCAGCGATTACGCAGGATGTTGTAGCTATGATGACTACCCTCAGATGGATTGTGGCGCAGCCGCACGCGGGTGCGGTTCCTCCTCGCCATCAGGACTTTTAATCCAACCTCGCGATCTTTGAGTCAGCTAAGGCAAGCAGCTTTATGAAGATAAGCCGCACTTTGCAGTCTTCTTAGCACTTTTTGACGCACTGTTAGTACTGTTACTTAATTTACGCACACTACCGCTGAAGGACCATGTTAAAAACACAAACAATTGGTAGGTTCCTGGGTGTGCGTTTTGAGAAATTAAGGCCTGTACCGAAAAGTTTTTTTACAAACTCTGCACATGATATGGTACTGGTCAGTAATCATTTTTTTATTTTTTATTTTATGACTCCGTTTCTGTCATTTTGAACTGTCAATCGACACTATTATCTCCGGAAAAATATCGCTTTTATCTAAAATGTAGGTCGATAAAAAAAAGTCGAAGAGAAAATGTTCTGCAAATTTACCTGGAAAATCCTAATTCCACTTTTGAGTAAATATGAATCGTGCCACACCACGACATCAACCCGAAACTTAAACGAGTATAGAATCCAAGACAAAGCTCGGAGTGGACGACCGACAGGTCCTTCAAATAAAAAAATAGAAAAGAAAATAGTGTCCACTTACAAAAATAATTGTAATCTGTCTGTGCGAGATGTGGCAAAAAAAGTTAAAACAAGTGCATCTATGGTTCAAAGAGCAAAAGTGCGTCAGAATTTAAAAACCTACAAAACAGTCGGTAAAACAATACAATACCTCCGTAACAAGGTCGCGAAAACTTTACAAACTGCAGGGCAATTGAAACATGCGTTCTTTTGGACCATGAGACAATGTAAAAAAGGATTTTTCGACTTTACCAGGTGACCAATTCTTCACTACCGAGAATAAAGAGAATATTAGCGATAATAATAAGTACATTTTTATGGAAAAAATCTGAGAAAAATATTTGATCTGGCAAGCAATATGTTCCTGTGGGAAACGCACGGAGTCATTTATAACGAAAGGGACCATAAATGGTGATATTTATCGCCAAAAATGTATAAAAGGGTTTTTATTACCATTTATAAGGAAACATGAAGGGAATGTGTTGTGTGGAGAGAGACAGATGTCGAACGCTGCTGAACGCGGAGGCCGATTGTGCCTCTTTATCGCTCGTTCCGCATTCTCGCTTGCACTTCAAGCCTTAAATGTAACGCCTCAGAGCGAGGTAACGCCGCATGAGTCATGAGTTTTTCGTGCGTGCAGCCGGCTCCATCGAGTTATAAGACGTTGTCACCTTTGATTATTTACTCTCTAGATAGAACTTCAGTGACATGAATGCGTCGAAAAAATTATCAGCTAACTGTTAGCCTATAAGTAGCTTTCCGCTCCTTAGTGTCAATTATGTTGTCAAGGAATACGGTCGTGTTACGTGTCTTAATAAAATTTATATTGCTAAAAAGGCACTAAAATGACGAGTTGTGTAATTAAACTTTGTCGAAATTACAAAGGACGTATGAAATCAAACAGCAAAGTGACCTACCACCGGTAAGTAATTCAGAATTCATAGTATTTATTTCAAAAATCCATCAGTTTAATATGTCTAATTAATACGATTCCATCTTGGCATTATTGTTGGTGTTGCCAGTTTTGTAATACGAAATTCCCTAGTCCCTACTGGTGTGAGTGTCGAAGTATGGAAGTTACGTTAGGATATTTACGAGTAGGTATATATAAAGTTAATAATAGAAAACTGCCAAGTGTAAGTCGAGAATAGTGGAAATTGATAAAAATAAATGTTGACTTTCAAACTGTAAATTTGAGATGGGGTCAGATCATTTCACATATAGCTTATTGAAATAAAACAATTTGAAAACGGCTAAGTGTGAGTGGAGAATAAACGATTTTGTAAATAACTTATTTTCATTTTGAAACATAAGATTTGTAGGAATGCATAAATAATATAATCAGAAATAGGTCAAGTGCGAGCCGAGAATGGTACAATCGATTTACTCGGGCAAAAAATAACTTTTTCACAATGTCTTCCTTTTATTTTGTTCGGGTAAATTTGCCGGTGAGTGTATTTTATGAATTGAAAACATTAAAGTCAACCCATTCCAATTCGAATCGATACCTATATTTTTAGTTTTTCAAACACTTCACAATAACTAAACCTTACTATGATCAGTTTTCCCTGTAAATTAGTAAATATGTCTTTAGCTGGCATCCCCATGTATGCCCACAGAGATAAATAGAATGACGTTTTGCGAGTGTCAGACAAAGAAGTCACGCACGCAAGCATACAAAAACTGGCCTGTTTCTTTCGTAGTGATTACAGGGCCACACTCTATCTAGAGAGTAAATAATCAAAGGTTGTCACGTCAAAAAAAATATTTAGCATTTTTATACGGCTTGCATTTTTATAATGGCTTCGTATTTTGATGCAATTTTAAGCTCAAATTATAGTCTTAATTTCATAGTTTACGACTGAATGGCAATTTCAAGTAAAACTGCTACAAATATGTGATAAAACTGATTTTATCAACACGTTGTTTTAAGCGGTCACCCATCCTGTTTTAGACTACGCTTGTTGTTGCTTAACTTTGGAAGGCGAAGTACGAGTTGTATTAGTTTAGTATGATAGTTTTTTATTTCGGTGTCATTAAGCTTAAATATTACTCGTAATCTTACCTCCATACTAACCTATATAGTTTACGACCAAACAGTAATATGTAGTATAACTCTTACAAGTACTTTAAATCAACACGATGTTTTAGCGGTGGTTCCTTAATTTTGGTGGTACAAGACCTTTATTTCCAAATTTCGTGTTAATGTTAATTATCGCAACCTTAAAAATAATGAACTATAAAACATGTTTTTTTTTATTAAGCTAGTAGTTCTGATAATACGCGTACTTTTAATTTCATCGATTTCAAATTTCGCTCGCGGGCGCTACCAACTCGCTCACTCGCGATTAGATAGGTATACCTACGTACTCTTGGCTACGTTTCTGTGCTGTTTTTGCGAGGTGAGGTTGTTGTATGAGGAAGCGTCGGCATTTACTATGCGAACATCAAAAAACGCTTTCCTCGCAGGTTCCCACACGCTGTTCAGTAACAGGTCACATATAAGAGCTGGTTGGGTTGTGTTTGTGTCACGCATTATGAGTTCTGTTGTGCCATGTCCCCAGGCTAATCTGGCCCAGTTCTTACAGTCATCTCTGTGTTAGTCGTGACCTTGTTTGATTAGAGTTAGACCACCTTTTTGCAGTTAAGTGCGTGGTTTATTAGGTCAAAATTACATTCTCCGTATACGTCACAGGTCTGAGGGAGGCTTGCCGGTTCATGAGCATACCGTATGGCTGTGGCATCCTTGAACTGAGTGGCTGTGAGATCAGTATTGTTGGCAGTGGTAGGAATGATTGTTAGCCATTGTGATGATTTCGTTTCGACGACTCTTTGGACACATATTTTCATATTATTTGGAAGTTTAGATATTATACCTTTGCTTGTTTCAGTGTCTCTTCTTTGCCTCGCTAGTTAATCTTTTTTTATGGTATCTGCAGCGTGAATTTGATGGGCTGAAAGATCCAGATTTTCATTACTTTTCATGGCATGAATTAGTATCCTGTTGAATTGTATGGATGTCTTGTAGCTTTGCAAGTGCTTGATTATTATTGTTATTTTATTTAACCAATTTATTCAACAAACATGTACAAACAGAAAAGCCGGTCAGTGACATATTAGTTTAGATAAACTGTACTCGTATGTAATACCAAACAATAAATAAATATAACTACCATAGTAACATCAAAGCGAATTTGTAAAAATATTACGACTTCCAAAGTTAAGCAACTACAAGCGTAGTCTAAAACGGGATGGGTGACCGCTTAAAACATCGTGTTGATAATTTCAGTTTTGTCACATATTTTTAGCAGTTTTACTTGAAATTGCTATTTAATCGTAAACTATGAAAGTTAGACTACCATTTAAGCTTAAAATAGCATCAAAATACGAAGCCATTATAAAAATAGAATATAAAAAATACGTTATTTTTTCATGTTTCTTGTATGACCCTCTTGGGATTTCATTTATTGTTCATTTTATAATTTTAGGCGATAGAGATTTTAATAACACGGTTAAAAAGATATAGCGCTGTAAACTTAATTATTATAAGTGGGTGCACCGCTGTGAAGCGATGACGTCATCATCCGTGAACGCTAGCCATCGGGTTTTGAGCGCCGCATACGAAGTTTAAAATTCAATATCTCGGAAACTGTTTGACGTATCGAAATGATTTTTTACACGTATTTTTTGTTTTTATTGAATTATACGGTAAGCCAAAAATCTAAACTGGCTGATATTCTCTATTTGCGCAGAACCATTTTTTTTAATTGTGTGTATTGCGTTGACGTGGTCAGGTAAAGCTGTCGCGCATCAGTAATAGTGCGGCGGGCGGCGGGTCGACGGCTTTGGCTTTAGCGAGGAACGCGACGACACGCGCCGATGCGCTGCAAGACTCGGAGGGTCGGCTACTGCCTTCACCGCTGGTGCGACGGTTACTCGCTGCCTTGGTACGTATATCAAAAAGTCTAGGATGTAACTAGCTCTTATCAAAATCAATAACAAGAAGTTCAAATCTCAAAGTAAATCACCAAGTTCAGGATGTAGGCAAGCCATATAAAAATCTCTAATAAAAAGTCCAAATCACAAAGCAACTCAAATCCAAGTTCCAGAAACAAAAAGTCGCAAAGTCGCAATGAAAATTAAAATCCGAATCGTAAATGCAGCAAGATACAACAGAATATCAAAATGTATGGTAAATCCTTATCACAAACCTTATTGAATATATGTATTTTCCTGAAAAGGACTGAAATTTGCCGAAATTTTGATCCTCTAGTATGTGTAAGAGCTACCTCTTAAACGGACTGAAACAATATTTCAGCCTGCTGAAAACGCTTAAAAGCACCAAAAATAACGATTTATAATTAGACGCCTTAATCCGTCGGCGTAACGATATCCCCTAAATGGATGTAAACATTGATAAAACGTCATGATTTAAAGTGTTATCCAATAATACCTTACGAGATATTAAATTGTAAAAAAAAGGTATCGTCTTGGGTCGTCCCGTTCGTTTTTTGTCAAGTTCTTAACTCGTCTCATTCTTTTTTTTTCGTTTTCGTCATCCATTCTTCATTCGTCACTTTCCGGATCAAAGAAACTACATTTTTCTTGGGAAACAGAAGGGTGACCACGATCTCAAATCATCCCAGTTTTTTTTTATTATTTGCTGTACTGACTAAAATAAGTCGCAGAAATACTGTTAGTCCTAACCAATCGTGATCCTTAGGGAAAATAAGTTAAATGCGTTTTTCTTGCTCCACGACCCCTATCACCCTGTATAACTAAATATTCTGTGAATATTTTAAGCATCTACCTGTTGCCCTTATCAATGTCGAGCCAAAACGAGCAAAAAAAAAACGCATATTTTGTGTGGGAACCCTCCTTAAATATTTATTTCTTTCTGTTTTTAGGGTTCCGCACCTCGAAAGGAAAAAGCGAAACCCTTATAGGATCACTTCGTTGTCCGTCCGTCCGTCCGTCCGTCTGTCTTTTTTCTCAGGAACGCGTGGAGGTATCCAGTTGAAATTTATATCAAATACTTAGGTCTATTGTCCCTCAGAGCTGTGAAAAAATAAAACCTCTAAACCAACGCAATCAAAAGATACAGCCGTTTATGCCGCAAATTTCCACAAATTTTCGAAACTTGCAAGGGAATCAAAACCTAAAGGGTACTTCCAGTCGATCTAGAATCTTGAAATTTGGTACGAAGCAACGTCTTATAGCACAGATAAAGGAAAAATTGCGAAAACCGTAAATTTTTAGTTACATCATATAATAAAAATATTATATGATATGATTCTATCGATGTAAGAAACCACTGAAAAAATATTGAAATAATACATTAACTTAAGGGTTTTTCGAAACATGGATGAACATAAGGAAAAAATACAATAATTCCGATTAAAATCATCAATATCTCCGAAAGTACAAAAAAATTGCTGAACATACATTGGGTTTAAATCGATAGCTTATAAGCTACCCTATAACCTATTTCCGGATGACGTCGAGTTTTGGGACACCCAGTAAATATTTTATATGTATACAATATAGATATTTAAAGGACCTTAAAAGTGTATACCGACCTGTGCAGGCAACCTGAACTTCGTTTTCTGGAACTTCAGAAATAACGTATTCGTTTGTCCACAAAAGTTTTGGATTTGGACATGTTTTGTGTGCGTTACCCATTTACTGAATAAAAAACTTTTATTTTTTATCATTGTTTAATCAAAATGTACTTACTGCGCCAGTAGCATGGTCGCCTTTATCAATGTCGATAGACGTGGATAACACCCAAACAAACGGGGCCAGATCTTTATTACTCACTTTTTGTATTAATAACTAAAATCAAAGAAACTACAAAAATAGCACCGATAACATGTTTATCTAATCACATAACGAAAACAAACTCCAATATTTTTTACTACGATGTAACACATACAAGATTTGTACAAGTGAGTACAAATCTGGAATAAGGTTTGTGATCTGGATTTACCATACATCTTGATACTCTGTTGTATCTTGATGTATTTACGATTCGGATTTTAATTTTCATTGCGACTTTGCGACTTTTTGTTTCTGGAACTTGAATTTTCTTCCTTTGTGATTTGGACTTTTTCTTAGTGATTTTAATACGACCTGACTACATCCTGGAGTTACTGATATGCTTTGTGATTTGGACTTCTTCTTAGTGATTTTAATACGAGCTAGTTACATACTGGAATTTTTGATTTGCTTTTAATTGGATTTGATTAGTACATTTTCAATAACCCGTATCTTGTCCATCTGCCTTCGTTTCGCGTCACCGAGCAATCTGCCTATCCTTTTAAATTAAGGTTTGTTATTAATTCCTAGACTTCAACTACCTTTATAGTTAGTAGTAGTAGTAGAATATCGGTATTTGAGAAATTAAGATTGAAGTCGAGAGTCCATACCAAAACAAAATTTGACACAGGAATAAAATAATACCAAATTAGGTAGTTAATCTTGCAGTGTACGTAGGTCACTCAATAAGTTTTGAGATGCTCGAAATTTAAAATGGAACGCATGGGTATTATGTCTTTTTAAAAAGCTAATTTATTTAAAAATAGAAAGCCCTAGGCCATTTTTTCAATTTAAAAAAAATACGATGTTCCTGTCATTTTACTACAACGCTTCCCGCGTTTTATGGCTGAAACGATGGAGCTTAGCCGCGAACATTTGCGTGCTATGATCTATTACGATTTTAAATTTGGTTTAACCGAACAGTTAAGTTTGCAACGACTACAGTCGGCATTAGGAGAGTCTGCTCCTTCACGGGCAACAATTTTTAGGTGGTTTAGTGAATTTAAAAGGGGCAAAACTAACTTCGAAGACGATCAAAGAAGCGGACGCCCGCAAACAGCAGTAACTGCAGAAAATGTGTGGACTACTGAAATGTTGGTACGGGAAGACCCACGAATCACATACAAGGACAAGGAGAAGATCCTGGGCATTGCTTCGGGGAGTGTGAACACCATCCTACACCAACATCTCGGAGTCAGGAAGCTTTGTTGTCGTTAGAGCCCGCGATTGCTCTCCGAAACTGAAAAACAGGCTCGTGTGGATTGGTGCCGTGAAATGCGTCAACGTTTTGAAAACGGGGCATCGAGACGTGTTTTGGAAATCATTACTGGTGACGAAAGATGGATCTATCAGTATGACCCCGAAAGTAAGAAGCAATCTTCGGTATGGGTCTACTCAGACGGAGAGTTACCGACAAAATAAACAAACAAAACATGTAAACAAACAAAGAACATCGTAAAGAGATATTTATTATGTAAAAAATACCAGAATATGTAACTAAAGGGTCTAGCAGGCTAAGGAAGGAGAAGTGGCCCCTGTGACGAATATCGGATTTTTATAATGTCATTTGTTGGCTATCTCATAATATAGAAACACCCTAACTTTCAGCCCCCTATCTTGAACCGTCACCGAGATACTGTCAAAAACGTCATTTTATGGATACATTTTTCAAAGTCGTTTTTCTCCTGAACTATATAAGGTAGAGCAATCAAACCAAATCATAGCTACAAAGGATGGGTAGGAGTATAACTCTGATTTTTTTAAATATTTAATTCCATGAAAAAATATTGATTAAAATGTCAGAGAAATTTTTGACAGCACTTTTCAACAAGTATTTGTAAAGGTACAGCTATGGAAAAAATCACATAAACTGTTAATAGTATTAGCTAGTACCATGTGAAAAATCAATTCAATATAATTGGTGCAACATCATTAAAAAAAAAAAAAAAACAAAGAACGCGTTCAATGAGTTTTTCATTCTGAAGATTTTTCGATCCAATGAGGTTTAACTTCGTTGCCTAGCAACAGAATGTTTATTTTGAACTTCACGCATGGCTGTCAATAAAGGTCAAACTGCTGCATCTAAGATAACATATTGTGTAACTCAGTTTTCATCGAAACTAACTACGAAATCCATGAAATGACAGATTTACTATGTTATAATTATTTAATACAGAAACTTAATGGTCAATTGTTTCTAGTACCTATTCAGTATCACCGTTTATGGAGTATAAAATAACTCATTACAGCAAACACTGCAATACAAGTCACGGAGATAATGACTATCATAATATTCGTCGTCCCATGTATAGGAAAATCTTATTCTGCAGTATTCGAAATATGTTTTTAACATAATATCTTCATCAGAAAGCGATATCTCAACATCTGGTAAAGATTGTACAAACAGTTTCTGTGCTATAGACTGTGGCAACTTGAGTGCAAATATTTTTGATTTCACGAATTCCATCTGAAACAATACAGGTATTAAATAGATAGTCAATGAGTTTGTCAATTTACGACCTTGTTTCGTTAAAATAATGTCAAAAGGTACATGAAGTTTGTGCTAATTTAATGTACACTTAAACTTACTTTCAACATTATTGAATAATCGGACTCTTCTTCGAAATAACATGTTGTTTTTTCCTTTAAACTATCCACTATCTTGTTGAATGTGCTAGCGTACAAACTAAGCGGTTGACGAGTCCGATTAATATTACTCATTATTATTTTTTGAAGTAAGTAACTGATTAATTATAATTAGCTAAGTACACTAATTATACGTACATGACAAAAATGTCAAAATAAAATAATAAAAAATACAAATAGTATGTATAGCTACATTAGAATGAGCCAAGTTCCTAATACTTACCAAAAAGGTCAGAATTTATTTTACAGTACAATCATACAATAGTTCAGTCATCGTCATCACTGTGTTCATTAATGACAACCACTGTATTGTGTGTTAAAAAGATATTTGATAATGCTTCTGATGGTCGCAATATTTTAGAAAGGAATCTGGCATGACTCAAGTAATAGACAATACTCGCTACATGTGAGCAACATCCAGCTGTTCTGATACCATTGGGACAGTCACAACAATAGCGTCGTACTCCCTCGATTTCGGGGGTATTGGGTGTGTAATCGATATAAACTCGATACGTTTTAGAGTTTCTATGACGAGATCTAACTTTGCATTGTATAATATTTGAAGTTTCCTTGACATAGCTAATGCATAACTCATTTTGCTGATCCAGTAATTCAGCTAAGTACGACACAGCTTGTGATAACTGATATGATCCGGTAAATAATACCTTTAGCTGGTATTCAGTCAATCTGGGGAAATCTAATATTTCGGAAGACGACAACATTTTTAACGTTGTTTTGCGTCTATTCCATCGTTTGCTTTCCACTTCGGTTATCAATGTATTCGGTTCATGCATCCTTTTTTCCATTTGTTCGATAATTTCGTCATCAGTATCGCTACGACAGTCCATTCTCTTTCCATATTTGTTATGCAATATTCCAACTATTTTGCAAATAGCTTTTACCTTTGGCAATATTTTGTTATCGAGATTGTGATGCAATAAACGATATTTTTGACTTATAACGCCATGTACGGCTTCTACTACCCAACGTAGTTTAGTGACTCGTCTGGACTCATTTGCTTCAAATGTGGGAAGTTGAGTCCTATTACCCTTCAGGCCTGGCATATGTACAATGTAACCTTTTTCAGTTAGGTATGAAATCACATCACGGAAACCACGATCCACGATGAAAACGTCGTTTGGTCGCAGCAGAGATTGGAAACCTGTATCTTCCATTACCAGTTTCATTATAGTAGCGTCATTTTGTGTACCATAAAATGGTCCAGCGATGTTAACGAGAAATCCGTTTGTTGTGCAAATCGTAAAGGGTTTGCACAACGGTACTTTCTTTTGGCCAGAATAAGATTTTCTCTGGTATTCATTATTCTGGCTCTTTTGATGACGAATGTACGTCCCATCAAAAATCAACGCTAATTGATCATCTAAGAGGCCCAGCAATCGGCGAGCGGTATGCGTTGTGTTAGCAATAAGTTCTTCACGGGTAGTTGATGTATAACCGAATTCGATGTCGTTTTCAAAGCTGCCTAAAACGTCAGTCCACATATTACTTACTTGCTGCTCATGTTTGATTCCAAACAAACTAGCAACCAGTTTGTTTGAATTGCCAGTTCTTAATTTGAAAAGAGACATAATTAACGCCTGTTTAATACTTCGAGCGGAGGTATTTCTCATAGATGTAAGTAAAATCGTAAGTTCATCTATGTTATCTGATGTTAATCCGGTAAATACACGCAATTGCTTATCACACATTATTGTCCGGTTAATATTATCAAATAAAGATGTGTTTACTTGACCAGATAGATACCTTAGAAATGAACTGAGTTCGTTATCAGTAATGTTGCTTGTCGATGAAACAATACGTAAACGCAATAAATCATCTTCGAACAAATAATTGCCTATAAAATGAGACCTACAACATCGGTTTCCTTCTGGAATGTAAATGTTGGTACTTTTATAAACTATGCAATGAGTATCTAAGGAGACTCTTTGAAGGTTCGTACTTGCGTTACAAATAAAGCAGTATCTGTGTGTAGAAATGACTCGCTGCATTTGCACTTCAAAACGTTCGACGTTTTGTTCTGCAAGCGGTTGCCAAGAATCATCCAAGTCATCATTTGCATTTCCCAATGAAGTACTGGAGTCACTAGACTGTTCTTCTGGTACCTCTAAAAGCCCAGCTACCACTGCTGTAGCCTCGGATGCTCGAGATGCCGTTGCACTTTTATAGGCTTTTGCCCGACATTTTTCGCATATAACATCGTTCACTGAAATTATTTTTTTCGTAGCACCAGTAAAAAATGAGGATTCATGAGCAGAAGATATTAGTTTTTTTTTTCCTTGCACTTTACGAAGAAACACATTGCAAATCTTGCATTTGTCGGACATTATTGCAATGATGACTGCGACAGACTGCTTGTCAGAGTGGCATTTGTTTATTATACTGGTAGATGATAATAAAATATACAAACTTTTTCGTATACGTATGTATCGAAGAGGTTTAGAGCTGTCAAATAAACTGAAAATGCAAAGTGAAACACTTTCTTTGACATTTAATTTTTTTAAAGTATGTTGCACCAATTATAATGAATTGATTTTTCACATGGTACTAGCTAATACTATTAACAGTTTATGTGATTTTTTCCATAGCTGTACCTTTACAAATACTTGTTGAAAAGTGCTGTCAAAAATTTCTCTGACATTTTAATCAATATTTTTTCATGGAATTAAATATTTAAAAAAATCAGAGTTATACTCCTACCCATCCTTTGTAGCTATGATTTGGTTTGATTGCTCTACCTTATATAGTTCAGGAGAAAAACGACTTTGAAAAATGTATCCATAAAATGACGTTTTTGACAGTATCTCGGTGACGGTTCAAGATAGGGGGCTGAAAGTTAGGGTATTTCTATATTATGAGATAGCCAACAAATGACATTATAAAAATCCGATATTCGTCACAGGGGCCACTTCTCCTTCCTTAGCCTGCTAGACCCTTTAGTGGTAACATTTGTGATAATTATATAACAAATTGCAATATTAAATGTAACCTTAACAAATATAATCTTTGTAAATTAAGATTAGATGTTAAGATAACCAAAACTTGTCTTTGAAGAAAATAAACAGCCGATTTTTTTTTTTTTTTTTTTTTTATTGCAAAGACCACGTAATGTTGGTAAAAAAATGGTGGCTAGTTTTTTTGGTCGGAGTGGACACTTATCGACATCCATGCTGGAAAATAGTAGGTCAGTTAACTCGGAATGGTACACAACAGTAGCATTGCCGAAAGTTATCCAAGCTGTCCGAGAGCGTAGACCAACGGCCGCGCTTCGAGGAATCATGCTGCATCACGATAACGCTTCTTCACATACGTCCCTCAGAACGAAGGTATTTCTTGAGGAATCTGGTATTGAAACCCTAGCTCACCCACCCTACAGCCCTGACTTAGCTCCTTGTGATTTCTTTTTGTTCCCAACTGTCAAAGAAAAAATTAAAGGAAAGTTTTTTTCGAGTGCCGAAGAAGCCGTCGCTGCCTACGAAGTAGCCATTTCTGACCTCTCAGATCAAGACTGGCAAAAGTGTTTCCAGAGTTGGTTTAGGCGAATGGAAGTTTGTATAGAGCATCGTGGAGAGTACTTCGAAAAAATGAAAAATAAATTGTGGTTATATGTTGGATACTTTTTTCTTATCTCAAAACTTATTTAGTGACCCACGTATCTATGTCAGACTGGTGTGATTTTTGAACGGGGTGTTCCAGGTGGAGAGCTGCCAGGAGCTAGTGGAGAGCTGCCGCGAGGAGGGCGTGGTCGATGCCAGTGCGCTGCGCACGCATCTTGGCCGCTGTGAGCTGTGCGGCGGATACGCTTTTATACACGATGATGAGGTATACCCATATTTTGGTCATTGCCCGTGGTCCACCTAATAATTCACCTGGACCTTTTAGCACACCGTAACTGATTTGACGGAGCTGCGCTATCGCGGAGCTCCTATTTCTGAGGATTTTTGGCCCTTAGGGCCCTCAGATGACCTAACATAACCTAAACCTACCTATAAATTTTAACCAGTTTAGTCTCCGTAATCCACATAGGTGAACTAACGGGCAATGACCGCCCCATATTTATTGGGTCTTTTTTCTTACACTAAACTTTCTGCCAGGTTAATTCCATGCAGAAAAAGGGGGCCACATGGCTTTATTTATACACAACTAGCTTAGACGGCGACTCCGTCCTAGTAGAAATCGTTACCACTATTGGGACATTCTCTCATTTCGTGCAAATCGGTGGTGTTCCCTAGAGTTGAACTCTTTTCTTGAAATGCTTTAGTTTTAGGATTTTATGTGATTTTAACACGTTTATAAATATTTCTATGCGAAAGGCACCGTGAGTACTTTCTTATTTTTTATAAAATAGGACATGATGGTATTGACTTGCCTATGGAAGGAATGAAATCATCCTCGGACTAATGACACATTAACCCGATAAAATATTAAAATATAGAAAATAGCAATCATGTACAGTCAAGGAATTTAATTTCCAACCCACCTAAGGTTCAATATCGTACAGCAAACTGTCACCATAAGAGCTAGCATACGTATTAAATAATTTTCACTTCTCGTTTTTTTGTTACATACATACATAACATCACGCCTTCATTCCGGGTAGGCAGAGCTACAGAAATACCAGCAAATCTAAAAACACTTGTTGATAATTCTATAATCACATTTAGCACAAGTGGACTTTTTTTTTGTTTGTAAACATTTAAGCGATTACACCGGCAATGGCGGCAACGGCGGTGGTTTCAGTTGGTTGGTGGCAACGTTATATAAAGTCACAAGTCTTCGTATAATAGAATACCATTAATAATTACACGTAATATTAACTGTTGGCTAACTTGAGAGTCTACCAACCTGACTACGTGTGACTTCACCCAAAGTCAACCAATTGCAGGTCTTTGAAACCTTAACCTAGCGACCATTGTTTTGTTTATTTTGATTAAGGACCCTAAGCTTTCGGGGATTCATTTATAATGATTTTATACTGCTGACGCTGTATTATAACATTTATAACTGTTGAATTACTCTTATAAAGATAAGGGTTTTGTTGATACTCTTATAAACAGAGCCCGGATTTTTCATGGGAAATCAAAACACTACCGTAATCTGGCTAGTGATAGAAACATCAATTTGTCGATATCGATAATTGTGTAATAGAATAAAAAACGTGACCAAATAAAATAACATACCTATACAACATGAAAAAAACATACATAGTTTGTATGAAGTTATATAGAAACATATTCAACTTCTTCGTCGTAATCCACGTTAATATACACAGCAGCACATAACGTTTTATTCGTGTAATGGTGATAGGAGTAGATAATCATTAGTTTTTCAACATTCTCTGGGAGCAAAGAGTTTTGTTTATCACTATAAAGCCATTTATGTGTACTAAATGTACGTTCAACTTCACTTGACGTCAAGGGAGCAAATTTATAAAATTCATTGTGATTGGTATAATTTTTAGTTTTTTACAATTTTCAGATATATCTCGTAAACTTTCATAATCAGGATTTCATTCGAGCACTGCTTCAAATTTACGTATCACTGGTAACACTTTACTCCAATTTAGGTAACAACGAACAGTGTCCAAAATAAGGAAGTATTCCGCAATGGACAAAGTCGTACATTGCAGTTGTTCTATCGAAGAGGCTATTACTTCATAGTTACGAGTATCTCTAATGAAATTTAACTCCTGTCGTAATTTGCTCTTTTGAAAACATTGTTTTGCAGTTCTTATAGCAGCTGATTCGTTAGCAAGTGTGGAAACGACGTCACGTACTTGCTCATAGTATTGAGCATAATATACAGCAGCATTTATCCATGTTCCCCATCGATTATCGGCTCGGGAGGTAGCCGAATGGACGAATATTTTGCCTTAAAAAGGCGAACACGCTCTGGAGATTTGAGGAATATCTTTTTGACATTCAATATCAACACATCCAACACCTTTGAAATTATCTTGCACCTCTTCTGCAACTCTATGCAGACCATGAGCTAAACATGTAATGTGTTTCATACGCGGAAACGTTGATTTTAAAATACGACCAGCATGTCTGCGGCACTATCTGCGCAAAGTAAAAGTACATTGTATACGTTATCCTTAAACGAATCTTAAAACAAAAAAATTAGTTGGTTTATTATTAAATTAGCGACTGCTTCCCCGTTGACCTTTTCTAATACCTTAAACCCCAAAAGATAAAATGACAGCGAATAGTTTTTTTTGCAATGATCGAATTACCACATTTGACACACATTTATCTATAAAATCTGGCGTTTCGTCCACAGATATCCACAAATAATTGGTTTTATTTATCTCTCTTATAAGTACTCTGTACTAGGGGCACTTTTGTGCAGTCACAAAATTCACAATATTTGTTGAAAATATTACGAAAGTTATCGTTGTTAACTGTTGTCCATGGTATGTTGCATGAAATAAGAAAAATAATTAAATCGAAATAAAATTGATGTTTCGAATTTGGTTGTCCAGAATGTATATTGTGGCGGTTGCTTTTCAGATGAATGTCAATATTGCATTTCTTTAGTTTCTGATGTATATCGCTCATAGAGCAGTATAATTATACCACTTCACTTCATTTCAGTGGTCACTTCATTATAGACTAATTCAGGATTATTCACCATCCACTTTTTGATTCGATCTTGCACATTACTCATTCTTACTTTAATTCAAAACTGTAATATTAGACTATCAAACATGTCGATTTCAAGGCGATTTCGGTAATAAATAATATCTAACTTGACGTAATTTATATTTTATCACCAAAGGGCGGAATACTCATGGCAAAAATTTATATGCCATAGGGATAGAACATTTTGCTTCATCGACTTTTCCAGTTATCGATATTGTGTAATCACTAATGTCTTTGTTATTTTAGTTTTGATTTTATATTAATAATAAAAATGTCATTCTTCATTCGCATTCAGTTATTGTTTTCAACAATACATAATGCTTTAAAAATTAATTTATAAAAATTATATTATATTTGTCTAAAACACGTGTCTTTAGGTATTAACTGTTAATATCAAATTAAAATAAAACCAAATGTAAGACAGAACTATACAATAATAATGAAAACTAAACCTACATTTACCAAAACCTATATAATTCTAAAAGACCGCTATCACAGGGTATTGTTAATATTGGTAAATTATTTTGCTAAGTGTGATGTATCGATAGGAGGTATAATTCTATTTGGTAAAAGATCTTGTGCTACGTGAACCAGAACTACTTGTCGATATTCGATAAAATACTACGTTCTATCCCTAATTCCGCCCTCTGTTTATCACTGTCATACGTAATGAAATGACATCTAATGTCTTATGGAGTAGCGAGTATCTATTATTAACTGAAGTGTTTATTATTTTCAATGAGGTGGTATAGATAATCACTTAGCTCAAACTTGTACCTTCCTCTTTGCTGCCTGAGTATGGCAAAGCTGAAAGCATAGTTTAGTTCATTTTATTATTTAATAAATAAGTTTGATAAATAATACTCGATGTCGAAAAAAATATGTTTCTATCACTAACCAGATTACGATAGTGTTTTGTTTTGTCATGAAAAATCCGGGCTCTGCTTTAAGTCTTAGTTCTAAATTGGCTGATAATTTATGTTGCCGACACTTACGTGCTACTTGGGTGGTGTCACGGTGTACTGTTTTGACAGTTACTACAGCTATATTAAAAAAAAAACTACTCGCCTAGCTATTGGTGATACAACGCCCAATCAGCTAATCTCAGCCGTTATTGGGCATTTTAATAGGGTTGCTATGGCCCTGTTTCAAATGTCAGCCTTCGTGATTATCACGGAATAAGAACTAAAGGCATAGAAGGTGCGATCAAATAAAAGGCAACATACAGATAGCTGATATGCACAGTCTTATTGGGATTAGGTGTGCCAAAAAGAGATAGTTCTATAGCTACAGCTATGCTAAAATGTCATGGTCGTACACTGTTGCACACTATTGCATATATAAACAACGTTTATGTGTGCAGATATTGTTTAGATCACAGACTAAGTAAATTTACACCCGTCCCTGGTGTAAATTTACTTAAACTTTGCAAAACAATAATATCGATATCGACATACTTTGAAGTTTTATAAAAATATAACATATTATATCAAGGAGCTCCTACTACAGTTACCAGGTACGCCTAACTATCGAAGTAAATTCCTTAACATAGATTTCGAACCGGATATATCGCATTAAATCTGGTTATTTGACAATAAATTCGCGTTCGTTTACTGTTTTGTGCTAGATTTTCATTTAAATCTAATTATATACGAGTACTATCTAATTATATATAGTTCAATAAGGTTTAAAGCGATATTCGTGGAATTACATTTCACTTAATTGTTTTTCGTGAGCACGCGCGGTAGATCTGGAAACCGCGCGCTAACGGCCGACGCAACGTTCGTGGCTAAGTGTTAGGCGGATCGCAAGCTACGTTTCAATTGTTATACAACGTATAAAATTATTATTTTTCACTTTGTATTTTCGTACTTAGTGCAACCATATTTAGCGGTGTAGGTATAACGTACCGAACCCAACTTTAGCGCTGTACTTAGCGTTACGTATTAAATATAACTTCTCCATACATATAGTCATCAGATTAATCTCAATATTTAATTCAATAACAATGGAACTCGAACAATTATATTTTGAACGCGATGTCGCCATAAATAGTGTGCAACGTGTAGTCGCTTGTTCAAGTAATTTGGGAGAATTCAGAGTTCGTGTTAAGGAGTTAAATACAATTAAAAAAACATTCTTTCAAGTACAAGCAAAAATAGAAAAACTTTCGGCAAAAAATGAAACTTTTTCTAAAGATGAGCATTTAGCTATTCGTAATCAATTCGATTCATTATATTATGAAATCCAAGTTACTTTGGACACTATTAAGGAAGAACGTAAACAAAGTGTGTCGTCAGCCTGCGGCGGCGGCGGATTCTTAGCTCAGCAAGCGGGGTGCTGCGCATCCCAGCCCTTAGCACAATCGCATATCCGTTTACCGCGATTGTCATTACAAACGTTTTCAGGTTCTTTAACCGAATGGAATGCTTTCTATGATTTGTACAAATCACTTGTACACGATGATGCTACACTGACAAACGTTGAACGTTTCCGTTATTTATTATTGTTTTTAAAGGATGAACCATATAATCTTATAAAATCTATACCTACCAGTTACTGAATCAAACTATGAAAATGCCTTGCAGGTGTTAATTAGTCATTACGAAAACAAGCGAATTATTTCTACTTTCTAAACATTTTGACAATATTTTTGATGTCGAACCCGTTAACAATAAACATATCGAAACGAGCTTACGTAACCTGATGAACTGTTATCACGAAAACATTACGGCATTGAAATCATTAGGATTTCCAGTTGATGAATGGAGTTTTGTTCTTTTAAACATTTTGCTTCGTAAAATTACGTCTGATATACGACGACGTTTCGAGTTATCTTTGAAAGTGTCTAATGATATTCCCGTCGTGACCGAATTACTCGATTTCTTAGATAAGGAATTAGCGGCATCGGAAATAATGAACGTCCCCGCGCGTCCGGGCAGCGACGCCCCCGCGCCGGCTGGATCGCGCGCGCTCGCTGCTGGCACCCCGGCCCGCTCGGCTGCTGTCAGTGCAGTGACGTCATCGCGCCATGCGCAGGCTGGGCGACGAACGATATCGCTGGCTCGCACGCATTCCGATGGTCAATATTATGAACCGTACAATTCTAATTCATATTTTGCGCGTAATTCGCGTACTATGAGTGTACATGCAACAACTGCGGCGGATTACTCGAAGAAAATTAAATGTGCATATTGTAAAGACAATTCGCATCCATTGTATAGATGTGATAAGTTTCATAAACTAACTTTAAATAAGCGGAAATATTTTATCCAAGAAAATAAAGTTTGTAACAATTGCTTGTTTATCGGTCATGATACTAAAGACTGCAAGTCGCGCCACAGTTGCCGTGTCTGCACTCAACGCCATCATTCTTCATTAACATGAAGATGTGCGATCTCCGAGCGTCACGCTGACGACGGAGTGTTCAGCGTCTCCCGAGTTACACTCGGTAGCGGACAACTTTGTGCCCATTTCATTAAATGGAACCGCGGGGCCTTCAACTAACAATAAAAATTGTACCGTCCTACTTACGACTGCGCTTGTAAACGTGCGCCCCATGAGCCATGGGTCCTCCACGCCGCGGTCAGTACGCGCCCTCGTGGACCAGGGCTCTCAAGCTACACTTATCACGGAGTCGTGCGTGCAGCGTCTCGGCCTGCCGCGGTACCCCGCGCAGACTAGCACCAGCGTCACCGGCATTGGTGACTCCAACGAACAACCACGCGGTTACGTGTTGTGCGAGGTCACACCCCACAACAAACCGGAACCAAAGCTCTATATCGAAGCTCTTATTTTACCGAAGATAACAAGCTACCTTACAAATGTTCCAAATACCTTTGAGAATATTTTGCACCTAAAGGGTCTTAATTTAGCGGACCCAGAACTACGTTCTGCACGTCCCGTCGAACTCCTACTAGGGTCGGACTATAGTGACAGTATACTGCTGCACGACAACATAAAAGGCCCACAGGGCACGCCTGTGGCTATTAATATAATTTTTGGCTACCTCCTGAACGGTAGAATTTCCCATGAAAAAAGGGGACTAATTTGCACTAATTTGAGTACCTGCCAACTCGATACCAAACTTCAAAGATTTTGGGAACTGGAATCAATACCGGTACACCCATATCTAACCAAAGATGAATTTCAATGTGAATCCATTTTCGTTGATACTCATATTAGGGATTCAAACGGGAAATATACGGTTTCTCTCCCTTTTAAGGAGAACGCTCCTCCTCTAGGCGAATCTCGCGCTATTGCCCTTTCACGTCTTAACAAATTAGAGTTTAGACTGTCACGTGACCCTGTGTTACGTGAGAACTACAACAAGTGTCTCCAGGAGTACCTAGACTTAGGACACATGGAGCTCGTCTCCGATTCAGCAAACATTAACGCGCCTCCTTACTATATACCTCATCACTGCGTGGTGAAGGGATCAGCAGCTACTACCAAACATAGGGTAGTATTTGATGCATCCTGAAAAACCACTTCAGGTCGTTCTCTGAACGACAATCTTCTTACCGGACAAAAATTACATCAAGATATATCTGAGGTTCTACTAAAATATAGACTACATAATATAGTTTTTTCAGCAGATATTAAAATGATGTATCGTTATATTGGCTTATGTAAAGAACATCGTGACTTTCATAGGATTCTTTGGAGATTCTCTCCCCATGATCCTGTTCAAGAATACCGTATGTGTTGCGTAACTTTCGGCGTCGCTTCCGCTCCGTTCCTTGCTTTGCGCACACTTCGTCAGTTAGCGATTGACGAAGCCGCTGCTTTCCCACTTGCCGAACGAAGAACGAAGTATTTGTTGATGATATATATGTATATATATATATGATATCGTTATTGGGGCTGATACAGTCGAAGACGCTTTAAATCTTCAAGGTCAGCTTATAGGCATTTGCAGTTCAGGTACCTTTGAACTCCGTAAATGGACCAGTAACAGCGCTGAATTCTTATCTCATCTGAACAATGAGGAATCCAATCACAATGACGCAATCATTCTTGCAGCACTTGACACTGATGCTTCCGTCAAAGTCTTAGGGCTCAAGTGGAACCCTAAGTCTAATACCTTTACTTATCAAACAGAGACTCCCTCACACAAATGCACTAAACGTATAATGTTAGCGGAAATCGCAAGAATCTACGATCCTCTAGGATTCTTAAGTCTAGTGACGCTATTCGCTAAGCATCTTATTCAACTCTTATGGGTATCAAGGACAGGTTGGGATGAGGTTCCTCCTCAAGGTGTCTGTGATTTGTGGTATCGGTTCATCGACGAATTGCCGTTACTACACGATATTTCCATTCCTCGTCACGTGCTTCCTAGCACTAACCAAGTGCAACTACATGGCTTTTCCGATGCTTCCGAGAAGGCGTACGCTGCGTGCGTCTTTATTCGTGTCATTGACTCTGAAGGTGCCATTAGCACATATCTCCTTATGGGCAAGACAAAAGTCGCGCCGCTTAAACGGCTTACAATTCTTCGTTTGGAACTTTGTGGAGCTCAGCTCTTGTCAAAATTGATGAAGAAAATCCTTAATACTTACAGCAACATTTTACAGTTCGATAAATTTTACGCGTGGTGCGACTCAACAATTACACTAGCTTGGCTGCGTTTATCCCCAGATAAATGGCGTACATACGTGTCGAACCGCATCGCGGAAACAACAAGTAACGTGCCTGCCTCGCATTGGCGTCAGCAGATAATCCCACAGATCCTGCGTCCCGTGGTGCTCTCCCGTCTCAGTTGAACCATAAACTATGGTTCTCAGGACCCTCTTGGCTTTCAAGGCAGAGTGGCCCATTTCCAAGGTCAACTGACATACGGACGAAGAACGTCGTAAGCACGTTTTCCTCACACATAACGAGGAACCTAAATTAGAGTTTATGGAGCGATTTTCATCGTTACCAAAGGCGGCGGCAGGATAAATCGAGCTAACATGCCATATGATGCCAAGCATCAAATTATTTTACCAAAGAAACATCATTTCACAAATCTACTCATAGACTTTTACCACAGGACACATTTGCACGTCGGTCCGCAAACTTTGCAGTTTACCCTCGCCCAAACGTACTGGATTTTATGTGCCCGCGATGCGGTCCGTATGTGTACACTGCGTTGTGTATCTTGCTTCCGCGCTCGCCCTGTCGCGCCACAACCTTCAATGGCACAGCTACCGATAGCTAGGGTTCGTGGACTCCGCGCGTTTTCGAGTTCGGCAGTAGATTTCGCAGGGCATTTTTATCTTAAATCATGTAAGTTACGAAACGCAAAGCTGTCCAAAGCGTACGTGTGCGTTTTTGTGTGCATGTCAAAAAAAGCAATTCATTTGGAATTAGTCCCCGATTTATCTACAGAATCTTTTCTCAACGCGTTACGTAGGTTCTTCTCTCGGCGCGGTTATTTTAGTAATATTTATTCCGACAACGGTCGTAACTTTGTAGGATGTGAGCGCTACCTCACCGAACTATACACGTTTCTTAAAAACGAGTCTAATCAATCTGCCATAACTGACGAACTCACACTTACAGGTCACCTGGCATTTTAATCCTCCATATGCTTCACATTTTGCTGGCCTCGTCAAACGAGCCGTAGGAAGTCTGAAAAGACATTTACATCGTGTCATAGGTAAACTGACGCTCAACTATGACGAATTTAATACACTATTATGCCAAATAGAAGCAGTTCTCAACTCAAGGCCCCTCTGTCCGCTTAGCAATGATCCTGCAGATCCGTTGACGCTTACACCCGGTCACTTTCTTATAGGGGAATCATTAACCTCCATACCTGAGTTTGACTTGTCTTACGACAATCCTAACCGCCTTGAGCGATGGCAGACTATACAACAGGCTGTCCAACACTTTTGGAAATGCTGGAGCTTAGAATACCTTCACCAGCTACAGCCTAGAGGTAAATGGTTCCACGACAAAGCTAAGACACCCCTCCGCGAGGGCTCCCTAGTCGTGTTGATCGACAACACGTTGCCACCGCTGCACTAGCGTCTAGCGCGCGTGCACCAGCTGCATCCCGGAGACGACGGTGTTACTCGAGTAGTCACTGTACGCATCGGTAATACCTTAAGCAAACGACCTGTAGTTAAGGTTTGCCCACTACTTGTTGAATAGGTAAACGCAACAACGTAGCATGTTAGTCTTAAGTTAGTTCTTTAATAAAATAAGTATTATTTTATGGTCGGCGGCATGTTCCGTAGTTTTATTCTAGCACAAAACCACAACGTTTTCTTTTGCCTTTATATTATTTTCTTTAATCGATAAAATATCGATAGCTGGGTCAAGCCAGGTGAACAAAACGCTTTGAAAAAGCAACTTCAAAACGCAGCGACAGTGCTGCCAACTTTTTTCCTATATTCTTAATCTTCTGAACGCCGCCACGAACCAGCTCGCATCTAGCTTGAGCCCGTCGCGAAGAACAAATCCGAATAACCTCACAAATTAGCCAGCGAACACGAGACCTACGAGAATCCAGGATAATAGGACCTTTGGAGTATAAAGACACGGGGCCCCAGACGTCAAGGAGCTCCCACTACAGTTACCAGGTACGCCTAACTATCGAAGTAAATTCCTTAACAGCTTCTATCCAACTTTGCTACATATCATCGTCGTCAAGGAATCTAAAATAAACCATATTTCGAATATTATAATTTATTATTTTAATAAATAATAACATTAAACTTCGCAACTGAATTATCGATACGAAATTATAACGTCACTACTATAACTTATAACATACATAGATACATACATAACGTCACGCCTTTATTCCCAGAGTGGGGTAGGCAGAGCAACAGAATACCAATAACTCTAAACTTGTTGATAAGTCTGTAACCACATTTTGCATAGTCAGGCTAAGATGTTTACCAGTGTATTAGTGACAGGTTGCAAGCCCATCGCCTAACAGTACTACAAGCCTTTATTCCCTTAGTCGCCTCTCACGACATCCACAGAAAGACATGGAGTGGCACTATTCTAACCCGGCAACCACACGGGGGACAACTTATTATAACAAAACAATAAAATTCTAGTTAAATGTTGCATTAAAGATATTTCGAAAACACATGTTTACTTCGGATAATGATATCTACATTTCTGTGTTTTATTAATGCTATCTGACGATTACAATCCGAAATACACTCGAGAGCAAAACTTTCGGGTCACTAACATAAATTGCAATATCTCAAAAACTAATACAGCTAGCCTAATAAAATAAATTGGACTTTAAAGACATTTTAATGTCACTTAAATAAAATGCATTACAGTTAATACTGAATGTTCGTTTAATTTTATAAAAAATAAAAAGTAAAAATGGCATCCACTTGCTTGAAAAAACAAAATTGAAAATATAGTTTTTTATATAATTATCCAAATTTGACACATTTTAATACTTGGTATTGCCTCCACATGCAGCCTGCACAGCTGCGATGCGATTCGGCATGCTGTACACCAAGTTTCTGAAGCACAGTTGAGGAATATTCTCCCATTCCTCTACCAACGCGTTTTTGAGCTCGCGAAGCGTCATTGAAGGAGGTATTCGTTGCCTTACTCGTCGTCCAAGCTCGTCCCAGGCATGCTCGATCGGGTTGAGATCCGGGCTCCTGGCCGGCCATTCCATGCGACGAATACCCACATCGTTCAGGTAGTATTGTCACGAGCAGTATGGGGACGGGCATTATCATGCAGAAAGCCGATCAGTACTAGCTCTGTTCGGCTTTCTGCAGAAATCCTAGCCCACACGAGTACCGAACCGCCACCGTACGCAACCTTTTCTGCAATGCAGGCTTGCATGAATCGTTCTCCTGGCCTTCTGTACACCTTCACCCTTCCGTCCTGTTGATACAGCATAAACTTTGATTCGTCTGAGAACACAACTCTTGACCAATCTTCAGGTGTCCAATCTGAGTGTTCGCGTGCATAAATTTGTCTTGCTGTGCGATGGTGCCTTTCCAGTTTAGGGCCATTTGCGGGCCTAAAGGGTTTCAAATTAGCTTCAACAAGTCGCCGTCTTACAGTCCAAGCACTAGGATTGCTCCCACCAAGCCGTAAAAATTGTTGTGTCAATGCAGTTCCCGTAAGAAATCGATTTCGAAGCATATTATTGACTAGATATCGATCCTCCCGTACCGTTGTACACCTGGGTCTGCCTCCTCCTGGTCTGCGTAAGTTCGAACCAGTTTCTAGAAACCGCTGAACAATACGATGTACTGTTGACAACGTCACTCCGGCTATTCTTGCAGTATCTCGCTGGCTTCGGCCGTTTTCCAGTATTGTAAAGATTCTCGTGCATTCTTCGGGTGTTATTGAGATATTTATTACATTAATAATGACCACTGAACATTTGGGTCCCTTTTTATATATGCATATTATGACAGAACGAAAACAAAAGCAATAACAAATGGAAAATGGGATAAGTTCTTTATTTCATAAACGGTCATTTTGTTTTGAATATTTTTTTTAATGTCATTATTTCATATTACCAATAAGTTTTAATACCTGTTATTAAAGAGGATTAAATTGTCTATAAGGTTCAATTTATTTTACGTAGCTAGGTGTATTGTTTTCGAAATATTATAATTTATTATAGTGACCCGAAAGTTTTGCTCTCGAGTGTATATTCAATATGCCGCCTTACCGGTGGAAGCTTTTTTTTTTCGATTTGATATTTCTTGCGGGATATATGAGATCTGCATTCAAACACAACACACGCCATATTGCTGTTTATTGTTCTTCGCGTTTATATAAAACACCACAAATATTGTTGTTAAAATAAATTCTAACAAATATGAAGTCGAAACGGCAGCCTGCGTTTGGCACCTAGCTTATGCTTAGCTCAATACCATAGACTATCTTTAAGATATTTTTGATTTGGCAGGATAATTTACGCCCATGGTGACATGATGGTGGCCAGTTGGTTGGCCAGTTGGTGACTTGGTTATTATACGTATTGATATTTCAATACTATTACTGAAATATAATTTTCGACGTTAATGCATTGCCAAAGTCTAATAACATTTCAACGAAATGGGTAGGGAATTAAATCCCTCGACTGTACTTATTTCTGATTATGTCATGAACGAGATACATTTTTTTAAAATATGAAATCAAATCAAAATTCTTGCAAATGCCACTGATCAGTTGTGTTACAACTACATACCGACAACAGGTCATTTATTTACTCAAGTTTTCCACCTATAATATGTTTACGGAGTCCGGATCCGACTTGATCTTAAGTTTCCTTTGTTTATTATTTCATTTCTAATTGGTGCTGTTTTCCTTAGATTCATGAGATAGAGAGCAGTGACGGGAACTGTGTACGAGAGCGACAAAGCGTATCAGACGGTGGCTTAGCCGCATCGCAATCTGCTGCTCAAGTTCGTGCATGGGACGTCAGTCAAGTGCAGGCGTGGCTGGTGTCTCTTCAACTCGGGGAATATGTAGATACGTTTGCAAATCATGACGTGACCGGTCGGGAGCTAGTGACATTGACCAGGCAGGATTTACGAGACCTCGACATCACAAAAGTTGGTCATGTGAAGCGTATTCTCGAAGCCATCCAAGATCTGCTGTAAAGGCGGCGAGGCTCTGCACGGAATGGTTACCGCAAGAGCAATTTTATTGTTAACATGCGGTCACTATAAACAATAATACAGGCAAAAAATGCATCCTTTTTGCCAACCGAAATTGTGTAGGTAGGTATTATATTTTGGTCGATGAGTGAGGCCTTGAACTGAAAAAATGTATAATATGCGGCGAAGAGGTGGAGTCAATGAAACGCATACTGTAAGTAAGAATATATATCCTTGGATGTGGCAACAAAGAACGAAACGATTTCAAGGGAGTGCCATTTTACTCCACCATCCTCTTTCTGGAAGGGTTGAAGGCAGCCGTGGACTGAGCACTGAAAAGAAATGGTAATTACACAAAAGATCACATAGTGTACCCGAATATAAGAAAGATAAGATAAGAAATGATTTGAAAAACCAGTTTTCATGTCGACCAGTAGGTATCTTTTTCGTTTCAGTCCTTTCGTGGTGTACTGCAGATATATGTATTTGCCCTATTGTGAACCCTCAAATATATAAAAGGTCGTGAATTTAAACTCCTTTTGCATTTCAGACAGTATAAATATTGTAACAAAAAACAGTGGCGTATATATATACCAAAAAATATAATTCCTCGTATAGAGAAGAAAACTCCATACTACAAAAACGTCACTTTCACGTATACTACTAGCGACACCGTGAGCTGTAAAAGAACTAATATATGGCTGCTTTTCAAACGGCACCCGGAATGTCAAATCAAAATTTAGAGTGTTTTGGGAGTAGTGTCAAATCAGCCGGAAGGGAAAAATGCCCGGCTTTTATTTTTGATTTATTCTGTTTACTGATTTACTCTATTCACTTGACATTGGCGAAATCACTATGTGGACCGCCATTTAATAAAAAAGAAGAAGAAGAAGAAGCGATTTCTCGAGGAGGGAACTCCGGATCATATATTTTTTAACTGTTCAATTGCTACAGTTTCTCTGCACAACTTTCTTCATGATTCTCTCGCCCAGCTAACCTAAGTTATGTCCTCACTATTGTAAATTCTTCCTTTGTATATATTTAAGTTAAGTATATTAATGATAATTACTATAATTTTAAGTTGTAATTTGGAATTTTAGATTTAGTATTTGTAGTAGTAGATATTTTAAATAATCTATTTAATTTTAGATTCCCAACTGATGAATCAGCATCTTCTTTTGGATAAACTTTTTCACCGATCACTTGTAACTTCCAACCTAGAAACTAACAGAATTGTCCCTCTTGACAGTAGATTAATATCAAATAAAATAACTCGAACTTTAACTTGAAGAAGCGAGTACAAACCTAAAGGACAATTATTTAGCAAACATATTTCAGCTTTATACCTACTACTTCAGATAAGTTAGGTAAGTATGTAAGAGGCCGTATACGAAATTTTGCCGGTTTCGGCTTCTTTTAGTAATTTTTCAGTTAAAATACTGCTTTTCTATAAGTTCTACTGCGCATCATGAAATATCATTTCAGTTATGATCGAATAAATGAGTTATGAATGAATAAGCTTCTTTTATATTTTTGTCGAGTATTATAATGCGAGATTTAGGTTGTTTTAAAATTTTAGATCTTGCTATTTTATTTTTATTTTTTTGAATGTTTCTTAAGGTTATGGATTGATTTTGAACTGGGGGGTTACCATGAGATCCCTCAGCAATTCAGTTTAGGATGAGCGTAAAGGACAGAGCTATAGCAGTTACATAGCTCTGTCTCTTTCTCTCACCGTAAACTGAATTGCTTAATTGTCAAAGTTACCACCCTGAACTTTATTACTGTTTTTTTTAATTTTATGAACAAGAGTTAAAACTACTACTAAACTAGCCGCTACTTAAAAGTAGCCGAAATCAAAATGAATTTTTTGCCCATTTTCTACCAAATTTTCCGTACGTCACTCAGGCATATAAGTTATCTTACAATCGCAATAAATAGGCATTGACGCATATAATTAAAGAAGATTCTACAATTATCTTAAAATATTATACATGTTTATTAATTGTTTCTTTGCATTTTCTGAGAACATTTATCATAGTAATGTATTTTTTTTTACCATCAGAAAGAAGAGATTTCAACAAACAAAAAGCTAACCAAAAAAAAGCTGATGTTGTGACGTGAGAATTTTCGATTGAAAATTAGGGTGGTTTTTAGATATTACCTCAAAATAAGGCAAAAAAATAAATATTTGAGATCAAAAACTTAACACTGTGTTTAGGACAAAACAATGTACATTTTTACTAAATTTCGTGGGAAAGATTAAAATAAAAAACCAAAAACTTGGTCTTGGTCTTTTAAACTTTTCACATACATTTTGAGGTTATGTAAAAAAAGTAAAAATATAATATTTGTACATTATTTTATTACCTACAACTTTGCCATTTGCCTTTTTTCCATAAGACTTGTAGTTTTAACGAAATATTAATTTGAATAGGTAATATTACAGTATAAAATTTCAATATCTTAATGTACCTAACCTTTATTAGTAGACCCCGGATTCTTGTCGCAATGACGTCACAATAGGGTATATTGGGGAGTAAATGGAACGGTGTTAATTAATAAAAAATAAATACGGTTTCCTAATACATTTAAATAACTAGGCATTGACGACAAAAATTATCTAGTCAATTGATCAAAATTATCTTTTGGTATATATCTTCAAACCATACATTTGTACGTTAATACAAAAAGTTGGCGTCCGAAAAAAAAGCCAGTTTAATGTACGTACAAATGTATGGATTGCAGTAATCGAAAGAAAACGTTGATCAATTGAATAGGTAATTTTTATCGTGAATACCTACTTAGTTATTACAATTAATTCGGTTAAATCCGTCAGTTTCTCGTATTAAATAGCCGTTCCATCCAGTAAATGGAACAGTGGAACATAATTAAACATATTAGAATTATATTTATCAATTAATCAGTTTTAACCTTACAACATAACTAAGTTTTGACCTAAGATATAAAATATCGTGAATGCCTGATTATAAACAAAATATTTAATTCCGTAGAACACTAATAGACTAGGTTACCTTATCAATTAACACCGTTCCATTTACTCCCCAAACTACCCTATTGTGACGTCGTTGCGACAAAAATCCGGGGTTTAATTATTAGTCGTATACAACGTGTTACAAAATAATCCGTAAAAAAGAAATTACGAAAGTAGTGTCAACCCTAGTATACTGAACTGACGTTATTTAATAAGGGTTGACACTACTTTTGTAAGTTTGCCGTCTTGTTTGAACCAGTAGGTAAGTATGTAAGTGTTGTAAATTATCGGAGAGGTTCGTGTAGTGTCTCCTTAATTATTCACTCCCTCGGCTAAAGGAAAGTTCACATGGAATTATAACATACCGAAGTTACTTAATTTATTTTGTTCTAGAAAATCATTAAGTTAATATTTATGACATATTTTATGATACATAAAAAAAAACAATATTACGCAGTTAAAATCTGTCGGGTTCCTCGGGCCCACGGAGTATGTACGGAAGATAACCAGCAAACGTAAAACAACACGTATTTAATTAATTGTTACAGTGTTGATTCGTAATTTTAGAAAGACATTAATTGTTATCGTTTAATTGTTCCGTTTGTGTATACCTATGATTTGATAAGTATTTCCTAAGCTAGCCAAGATTAAATAAACAAATATTTTATTTTTAATCTTAATATCTATGTTGTCTAGAATAGCTCCCTATTTAGCGGTAAGACCGCCTGTTATTAAATGTAATTAAAATGTACCGTTCCGTGTTCCTTTTTTGGTGATTAATACAAAGTGTTTGTATTGTATTGTCAATTTATGACTCTCCAAAATGTGATCTTCTTCTAAAATTTCATAACATAGGCTCGTATTACCTTTTCTCGATATTGATATAAAATAAACTATAATTAACCGAAGAGAAATGTGTCTAATTCTTAGCGATCGACGGTTGTTATCTATCTTTCTACCTAAATAACATTAACTTTTTAATTTAACCAATTAATGGGCTTGTTACAATACATTTTGTTTAAGTCATTCAATCACAGGTAATGCCAAAATATAATTAAATTCTTAAATTTGAAGCTGAATTTTGTCTTTTGCTTTTACAAAAAATGTAATATACAAAGTCTTTGATGGTAAAATTAATTTCATTTCAATTTAAAAAATACCAAGATCCTACTTTACAAAGCTCAAGGTACGAGGCCCGATATCTCCTTTGCAGTCACTATATTAAGTAGATATAATAAAGAACCCAAGACTGAACATGTTACTGCAGCATTTTTGGTGTAAAAGAATAAGTAAGTTATAAAAGTCAACATCTCTCTTGTCATTGCTAAAAACAGGTTAAACGAACAGTTAACTTATAGTTGGACGCTGTTTCGCTGTTTTTGCAAACATTATTGCGAAACAGCGTCCAGTTTACGTTGTTGATTATGTAAAATTAAAGCTGATTTCAAACGTTAATTGGCTCTCGTGAACAATTACCATTTTTGAGTTTAACCTCTTTACACTGGAGAAAAGTGTTGGATTGGTTCGGCCCCGGACTATTCAACCGAACTACTGCAACTAAAGATATCTTGCGGGGTGCATCGGTGAGACGTGGTAATGTTCGAAGACGTTCTATTTCGGTGCGTGCAATAGAGTCGGTCCAGTCGTGAGTCGAGTGCCCCCAGGATTTCTTCTGAATTCAGGTTTTTTTTATTTATTTAAGGAACCTACAGTTTTGTTTAACTATTGCAGTTCAATATTACCTACAACTCGACTAAACCTGGAGTTCCCTTAATGGTAATTAAACTTTACAAAAAAAAAATAAGAGCTCGAAGCTAAACATTCAGTCTGAAGAAACTAGGTATTAGTGTACGTTCAATCTAAATATAATAATGATGTAGGTGCGCTAGAAATCAAACTGCAACACTACAATATTAGTATAAACACTATAAGTCAAACAATCTGTCCCTTACCTGTCTTTTGTAACTACACAAATTTAAAGCAAAACAAACTGAATTGTTAAAAAGTGTGTTGTGGTTACGCATAACACGCGAAAAGTACGAATCCATGGCATATTTGGTCCTGCATAAGCTGGGGTAGAATGTAGGTTTTGAACGAGAAGAGGTACGATATAGTCTAAAGTTATTTTTTCCTAAGAGGGCTGAAGAATCAATTTATCCATTTATTATTTTATATAAGAAAATAGAGTCGATGTAGGTCCTACGCTTTTCCAATGTCGTAATTCGGTGTCGCTTAGCCGAGTCGATGAAATTCTGAAAGAGGTTTCCAGTGCGATAGTCTAACGACTTTAAAAAATATTTTGTGTTTTTTCAATGCGACTAATATAAACCTTATAATGCGGATTCCACGCTACACTGGCAAACTCAAGATGACTACGAACAAATGAATTAAACAAAATTTTAATAGTTGTGACTTTTTTAAATGGTCTAGAAATTCTAAGAATGAAGCCTAACATTTTAAAGGCCTTATTCCCAACACTGTTGATATGTACATCTAAACGTAATTACGATCCAATATAACACCTAGGTCTCTGATTTCTTGAACCCTCTTAATGATTTTACCAGAAATCATGTAATCATAATTGATCAAGTCGCGCCTCCGTGTAAAGGATATGATATGACATTTATCAGCGTTGAGCATTAGATGATTTCTAACACAATAAAAGGCAAAAGAATTTAAGTCTGCCTGTAATGTAATACAGTCAGCTTGCGATAAGATAATTTTGTAAACCTTGGTGTCATCTGCGTATAGTAGATGAGAAGAGTAGTGAAATATGACACTCATATCATTTACATAAAGCGTAAAAAAGAAAATGCCCCAGGTGAGATCCCTTGGGTACGCCTGAAGAGGTAGGGAGAAATTTTGATGTGGAACCCTTCAGTGAGACTGCTTGGCTCCTGTTACTTATGTAAGATTCTATCCACCGGAGATCACCGTGAATACCAACCCTACTCAACTTAGCTAATAGCGTACTATTTATTTTATCAAAAGCCTTTGAAAAATCGGTATACACGGCATCTACCTGGTGACCCGAGTCGAGGGCCTCGAAGATAAAATCTGTATACGTCACTAGGTTGCTGTCAACACTGCGCCCAGGAAAAAATCCATGTTGCCGAGGTAAAATTTCTCGAGCGAAAAACTATTTAAATCGAAGGTTACAGTTTTCTTCAATAATTTACCAAAAATACATAGTTTTGAAATGGACCTATACAACGTGTTACAAAATAATCCGTAAAAAAGAAATTACAAAAGTAGTGTCCCTTATTAAATAACGTCAGTTCAGTATCTTAGGCACAGTATAGATATAGCTAAAGCAGTAAAGAAGCTCGGCCTAATTTTCAAGATAAATGCCTACTCTCGAATTGAGCGTCAGGGTTGTCCCCTAAAATTTTGTAAAATTGAAAAAAGTTTTTGTTTAGTAGTAGTAGTAGTTAGTGCAAAATCGATGTCTGCGACAACGAATCCCTTGACAGATTGACGAAATGTAGCCGCCATCTTGAACTTTTTAGTTATTGGACTGATTTCTTCCAAAATTGATATTTGGGAATCTGTGTGGTCTCCGACAAGGAATCCGTTGACAGAATGGGAAAAAGTAGCCGCCATCTTGAACTTTTTAATTATTGGACTGATTGCTTCCAAAATTGATATTTGGGAATCTGTGTGGTCTCCGACAAGGAATCCGTTGACAAAATGGGAAAAAGTAGCCGCCATCTTGATTTTTTTAATAATTAGACTGATTATTTCCAAATTGATATTTGGGAATCTGTGTGGTCCCCGACTAGGAATCCGTTGACAGAATGGGAAAAAGTAGCCGCCATCTTGAACTTTTTAGTTATTGGACTGATTGCTTCCAAAATTGATATTTGGGAATCTGTGTGGTCTCCGATAAGGAATCCGTTGACAGAATGGGAAAAAGTGGCCGCCATCTTGTACTTTTTAGTTATTGGACTGATTGCTTCCAAAATTGATATTTGGGAATCTGTGTGGTCTCCGACAAGGAAACCGTTGACAGAATGGGAAAAAGTAGCCACCATCTTGAACTTTTTAGTTATTTGACTGATTGCTTCCAAAATTGATATTTGGGAACCTGTGTGGTCTCCAACAAGGAATCCGTTAACAGAATGGGAAAAAGTAGCCGCCATCTTGAGCTTTTTAGTTATTTAACTGATTGCTTCCAAAATTGATATTTGGGAATCTGTGTGGTGTCCGATAACGAATCCGTTAACATAATGAGTAAAAGTAGGGTAATGAACATTACTTTAGCATTTTAAGAAGTCTTTATTCTTAGTAAGTTATACATTTCGGATTGCTTAACAACTAACTGCACTACCACAGTATCAAATAAAACTAAAACTTAAACAAAACTAATTTATTTATTGCCTGCTTTTTAACCTTAGTTACAAATTACTTACTAAAAAATATTTTCGCCTGCTACGACATGTACGGAAAGCTTTATTGTTAAATTTTATAGTGTGAAAAATTCTCATTCTAATGAATAGCTTTTTTAAATAAACTATCGGGAAACATGGCACGATGAAACTGACTTTGTTTATTTCTTTGTAGATTAAATCAGCTACTTTGCAATTTATGTGCTTTCTTTGAAAACAACAGCGAAAAATTTTATCCATATTCTCGATGCATTGGACAAAATTATCCGGTAGTACAACTAGTAAACTACGGTTAGTATCTTTACTGTATTCTCTGTATCTCAAGTAGTGACTTTCAGAACTTAAGTTGTGGACAGTTTGATTTGGTTTCATGTATGATTTCAAACTTTGGCAATCGTTGTGGCGTTCAGCACATTTCTTTAAGAGATAGCCACAAACATAAAAAAGTGAGTTTTTTTCGGGAATATCCAGTTGGTTATATTCTGAGCATATAATTTGAACGGTGTTTTGTAGTTCTTCATCATTTGTACCGTGGACTTCTATTTCCTAATTTCTTGTTGCTTCGTCATTTCGTTGAATTAACTCGCTGGTCTGAATGAGAAGTTTTCCCAAATCGTCTTCACAATTCCCGGTTTTTTTAGGTTTTATGACACAGGAAAAAAAATCTTTGAAAAGCTGATATGAACTGTCTGCTTGTGGGTTCTGTGGACAGACCATTCTTAGTTCTTATTTGTCCAAAAAAAAACTCAAGCACATCTTGATTGAGCCTCCTTGTAAGTAAAAGCGTGCATCCTTCTGACTTCAAATCTTCAAAAAGTAACAAAATAGAGGTAATTGTTATTTGAAACCCATGTATAAACTTCACCTTTGACGTCCCATCTTTTCCATTTTTCGGATTGATTAATCTCAGATGTTGAAAAAAGTTCAACATTTTATTGAAAAAAGTTATTGGCGATTCTTTTCCACAAAACGCTCTTCTGTATTCGTATTTATCTTTTATATTTGAGGAGTTTAATGCATCGAATAAATTATTCATAAGTTTTATAAGTTCAGCAGTGTTTCTTCCAGATTTTTGAATGACATTAATGTCCATGTAAGTTGAAATACCAGCGGCAACGGAATTAATCAAAAGTTGTGTAGCATAACAAACCTTCATTCTTTCAAAATTTGTAGGGTGAATGTGGCTGTTAGTCAATTTGTGTGCATTTTTTTATCATTTTCGTAAAATTTAACTATTTCCTCATATTTAGCCACACTATCTTGGAAATGAAAGTCGTAAGAAATCAAATTGTTGCGAACTAGTTTGATGAGATGAGGTGCATCTAAAATATAGTATATTTTGTCATTGACAATAAAATAAGGCCGTTCTATGGTAACAGATCTCTTTTTTGCTGCGTTAAATAGATCAGAGCCCATATCGGAGACAAATGCTCTAATGTTAAGTCCTATCTCGTAAAGCTTTTCCAAAAGTTTGTCAATCCACTTACCTATTTCTTCGTAGTTTCTACATTCGGAGAGCAATGCAAAACCAACAGTTTGCTTCCAGTTGATAAATATCCCACGAACCATTACGACCAAAGCATTTTTTGCAGGTTCTGGTAACTGTACTCCATCGACCTCATGGAACCCAATAATTTTATCTTTCTTTAAATTATAAAATAAGTTAGCCTTTAAGCTCATGGCATTAATGACAACAGAGCAGTTTTTTTCCATATTAGTCATAGAATCAACTTTAGTTTTTAAAATTGACATAATATGGTCATTTATTTCGGATGTTACTGGTATTCTATGTTTACTTAATGTTCTTGGGCTTGGAAGACATACAGCACTTTGTAGAACCCGGTAAGCTTGCGGACTGGTAAAATATAAATTCAAGCAAAACATTTTGTAACTTTGGTGATATCTATTTCCAGGATTATTAAATTTTAAGTAAGTTTGTGCTTTAACCAAATCAGCTAGTTCTTTTGTCAAAAATCTGTCACACAATTAGTGGAAAACATCTTTTTGATATTTCTCCGATTTTTTGTCAATTTCGTTCAACTTTAGTTGTTGTTTAGCTTCTGAAAGATCCGATTTCAGTTTTCTTTTCTGTGGTGAATTTGATGTAAGAGATTTGGATGTTTGAGTACAGTTACTCGCTGAATCTTTTACGTTTTCATCTGTCTGTGTACAAAATTCTTCCAACGTCGGAGTTTCAGTTGTCGTTTGCACATCTTTATTTTGTATATCTGGTAGGTGGAGAGATGCCAATGAACTCTTTTTAAGCATTTTGCGATGCCTTCCCTGTAAAATATCCTTACCGTTAAAATGTGTTTCACAAACGGTATAGTTTTGCGGCGGCTTGTTTACCAAATCTCGTCGAGATATTAAGCGAAGACATTCGGAACGTCCGAAAAAGACATATTCATCAATTTTAGTAAAAGTAGGTGGTACAACTATTGAAAGCTTACAAACAAAATCTTGTACTAAGTCGTCATTCAAGTGTCAGTTTCAAGAGTAATAGGATTCCTTATCGGAGACCACACAGATTCCCAGTTATCGATTCAGGAAGCAATCAGTCAAATAACTAAAAAGTTCAAGATGGCGGCTACTTTTTCCCATTCTGTCAACGGATTCCTTGTCGGAGACCACACAGATTCCCAAATATCAATTTTGGAAGCAATCAGTCTAATAATTAAAAAGTTCAAGATGGCGGCTACTTTTTCCCATTCTGTCAACGGATTCCTTGTCGGAGACCACACAGATTCCCAAATATCAATTTTGGAAACAATTAGTCCAATAATTAAAAAATTCGAGATGGCGGCTGCTTTATCCCATTCTGTCAACGGAATCCTAGTCGGGGACCACACAGATTCCCAAATATCAATTTTGGAAGCAATCAGTCCAATAACTAAAAAATTCAAGATGGCGGCTACTTTTTCCCATTCTGTCAACGGATTCCTAGTCGGGGACCACACAGATTCCCAAATATCAATTTTGGAAGCAATCAGTTAAATAACTAAAAAATTCAAGATTGCGGCTACTTTTTCCCATTCTGTCAACGGGCTCCTTGTCGGAGACCACACAGATTCCCAAATATCAATTTTAGAAACAATCAGTCTAATAACTAAAACGTTCAAGATAGCGGCTACTTTTTCCCATTCTGTCAATGGATTCCTAGTCGGGGACCACACAGATTCCCAAATATAAATTTTGGAAGCAATCAGTCCAATAACTAAAAAGTTCAAGATGGCGGCTACTTTTTCCCATTCTGTCAACGGATTCCTAGTCGGGGACCACACAGATTCCCAAATATCAATTTTGGAAGCAATCAGTCCTATAATTAAAAAATTCAAGATGGCGGCTACTTTTTCCCATTCTGTCAGCGGATTCCTAGTCGGGGACCACACAGATTCCCAAATATCAATTTTGGAAGCAATCAGTCCAACAATTAAAAAATTCAAGATGGCGGCTACTTTTTCCCATTCTGTTAACGGATTTCTTGTCGGAGGCCACACAGATTTCCAAATATCAATTTTGGAAGCAATCAGTCCTATACTTAAAAAATTCAAGATGGCGGCTTGTTTTTCCCATTCTGTCAACGGATTCCTAGTCGGGGACCACACAGATTCCCAAATATCAATTTTGGAAGCAATCAGTCCAATAATTAAAAAATTCAAGATGGCGGCTACTTTTTCCCATTCTGTCAACGGATTCCTAGTCGGGGACCACACAGATTCCCAAATATCAATTTTGGAAGCAATCCGTCCAACAATTAAAAAATTCAAGATGGCGGCTACTTTTTCCCATTCTGTCAACGGATTCCTAGTCGGGGACCACACAGATTCCCAAATATCAATTTTGGAAGCAATCAGTCTATAGGTGTCCTACTGGGCGATAAATAATTAAGTCCGTAGTAAATTATAAACACCTATTTAATACGAGTTCACCAAGAGTAGAAGCACAAGCACAAGAGTCAAAAGCACAGGCACATAGTAGAGAAAGTCTATAGGGAAAGAGTTCTGACACAAAGAAGGGAAGAAAGTAAAACACGAAATTAACAGGCGTCGCGTGAGTGTTGCGTAAGCAGATCGGGAGCCAAACAGTCATGCGTTCCGCGTCGCGCTCATAAGTGGACTGGCGAGAAGCGCGCGGCGGCCGGCGCGGGCGCTGGCCGCTCGTTGGTAATGGGATTTTAACCGACTTCAGAGATGCGAGGTCGTGTGTTTGGTGCGGCCGCTACATCACTCCCCCGCTGAGACCGTGCCTGCTACGGTCGATAGTAGTCGGGAAACCGTACAACTCTTCCACTTCGCGTCTTTCTCGTGACCGCTGGTGACGGGCAAGGCTGGACAGCTGTGCCCTGGGTACTAGAGCTGTCGCGATCTTTAGTAATAAAGGCGGGTTTTAATCTGTCGATGGAGACGGTGTTCGTTTTCCCATTAATTTCCAGCTTGAACGTCTTGGACCCCCTTTCTAGAACTTTGTAGGGGCCGGTGTACGGTGGGTCTTTTTGTGTGACCTTGACGTAAGAAAACGTAGTCAGCTGTCGCCAGAGTTTTTGGTATTCTGCGCTGCCGTGTGATGAGTGGCGGGAACTGGTGCGAGTTTTGCTATGTGTTGATGTAGGCGTGCAATGAAGTCTGAGTAGTCAATTGTATCGCTCGTAGCAGGGGCGAAGAACTCTCCAGGCAAGCGCAGCGGCTCGCCGTACACTAGCTCTGCAGCTGAAGCGTTGACGTCGTCCTTCCAGGCGCTGCGCATGCCAAGTAGCACCAGTGGCAGTACTTCAGACCAGCGCGAACTAGAGTGGCACATAATGGCACTTTTCAACTGCCGGTGTAGCCGCTCGACCATACCATTACACGCCGAATGGTACGCAGTTGTTGGACGATGTTCCGCGCCAAGGATGCTCGACAGGCGGCTGAACAGCTGGGACTCGAATTGCTTGCCTCTGTCCGTTGTAATTTTAGCAGGGCAGCCAAAACGTGCGACCCAACCGCCAATGAAGGCGCGGGCACACGTCTCAGCCGTGATGTCGGGGAGCGGGTACGCCTCTGGCCAGCGCGTGTAGCGGTCGATCACGGTGAGGCAGTACCTGTAATCATTGGAAATTGGTAAAGGCCCTACGATGTCCATATGGACGTGGGAAAAGCGATGTGTAGGAGTAGGGAAAAATGAAATGGGAGAGGTGACGTGGCGTGAGATCTTATTCCGTTGGCACTCAGCGCATTCTCTAGCCCATTGGCGACAGTCTCGTTTTATATTACTCCAAACAAATCTTTGCGTAATTAATTTGACGGTGGCCTTTATTCCTGGGTGACTCAACATGTGTAAGGTGTTGAAAACTGACCGTCTGAACGGTTCAGTGATAAATGGTCTTGAGTTGGACGTAGAAATGTCGCAGTATATTTGACAATCACTGCCTTGCATCTTCACTTTTTTTAGTTTTAACGCGGTTCCATCAATCAATAGCTCGCGTAGCTCGGTATCTTCTCCTTGAGACTGCTCGAGGGCTTGATAGTTAATTGGTTCACCGATAGACTCTATTCTTGAGAGCGCGTCAGCCACGACGTTATCTTTTCCTGCTACAAATCGGATATCCGTACTAAATTGTGAGATAAAGTCGAGATATCGAAACTGCCTTGGCGAACAATTATCTCGTCTGGAGGTGAAAGCGAATGTTATTGGCTTGTGGTCCGTAAAAATGACAAAGGGCTTGGCTTCGACCATGTGCCGGAAATATTTAATTGCATCATAAATAGCGAGTAATTCCCGATCGTACGGGCTGTACTTCTTCTGGGCGGGCTTCAGTGGACGAGAAAAGAAGGCCAGTGGCTCCCAGTCGCCCTGGTCCGCTCGCTGTTGCAGCACTGCCCCGATTGATGCGTCCGACGCATCGGTGTGAATTGCTAACTCGTGAGCAGGATTGGGATGCGCTAAGATGGTAGCTTGGGACAAAGCTTCTTTGCATGACCTGAAGGCGCACAGCATTTCTTTTGTAAAAGTAACTTCTTGAGATGGCTTCTTCTTTGGCCCAGAGAGCAGGACATTGAGCGGTCCCTGCATAGATGATGCCTTTTTCACGAAGCGCCTATAAAAGTTAAACATTCCAAGGAATCTCCTTAATTCCTTAATATTTTTCGGAACGGGAAAATCTAAAACTGCTTTGACTTTGTTCTGGAGGGGCTTAATTCCACTAGGGGTCACTTCATGGCCGAGAAAGGTTATTTTAGGCTGCCCAAATTCGCATTTTAATACAAATATACAAATACAAAATAGTTTATTGAACAAAATCAAATAAAACAAAATCGAGGCTGTCCGTCAGTGACCAAACTAGGCTGAGCCTGTATCTTGGCCAACTGCGAGTGCGGTTAACAGATAGTACTTGGGTTACAATGAAATTTCGAGCAGACAGGGAAAATGGAGTAAAATAATAATAGTAAAATTAGTTACATTACATCAATCATTATGTGTTAGTGTGCGCGTGTGTGTGTGTGTGTGTGTGTGTGTGTGTGTGTGTGTGTGTGTGTGTGTGTGTGTGTGTGTGTGTATGTGTGTGTGTGTGTGTGAGCCCGCATTTTTATAAATCAGTTACTAGGGTTAACATTATTTTGTCTTTGTGCTTTGAATAATTTCTTCTGTTTGACCGTAAGATAACGTGAGTAACCACTGTTTCACTACTCTCTTAGCTCTGAGAACTGGCTGATGTTTTATGTCACATACATTGCAGACATAATTATATATGCAGCAATACGAGTATGATGGTGATCTCCTAGCTAGGGCGGATCTGTACTGTGGGGTTGGTACTTTGTAATTACGTTTCCGCAACATTTCCATGTGACGGTCAGAGTTGAAGATGCTGCTATGAGTGCGTGTGGTCGCTTTCATGACAAAGAGCTGTCTCACACTAAGCAGTTTAGCTTCACGGTACAGCAAGTTAGTGGGGTAACGAAACGGCCTCCTAAGCATAACCTTAATAACTGCACGCTGCGCACGTTCCAACAGGATCAAGTGGCTCTTGGCTGCGCAGCCCCAGACTGCCACTCCATACTGCAGGATCGACTGTCCCAAGGCGTGGTACACAAGGCGTAGTATATCATGGGTAGCACAGTCCCGGAGTCTCTTCATTACGTAAATCAGTTTACGGACTCTTGCAGCAAGAGTAGTGATGTGCTGCGCAAAAGAAAGGTGTTGGTCAAACAGCAGACCCAGGTATTTAACGAGGGTCTGCCGCCTGACCGCCCGACAGGAGCAATCCGAGGCCGGCTGACGCGAACCCGGAGCGCTGTGATGCATACAGGTATGAAACGTAATAGCTTTGTCGGTTGGAGGGGAACCCGCTGAGCTCTTCGAGAAGGCTACGTAGTTTGTCTTGTCTATGTTCAGAGTCAGCAGATTGCCCCTCAACCAGCGGGCTACGCCCACCAGCGCTACCTCAGCTCCAGAGTAAGCATCATCCCATGATTTGCCGTTCACCAATATGACGGTATCATCGGCGTAGCAAACAAGGTTTGAGTTTGGTATGGGTATATCGAACATGTCATTAATGTAAAGCGAAAATAATGATGGGCCAAGTATACTTCCCTGAGGAACTCCAAAACTCACCGGGAGACAGTCACTTACCCGGTCACCTACCTTCACCATTTGAGTGCGTTCAGAGAGATAACTAGTAAACCAGGCAAGAGCCACCCCCCTGACTCCAAGGCATTCTAGCTTTTTCAACATAATGGCGACCGAGACGGTGTCAAATGCCTTGGCCAGGTCCAGGAAAATACCAACGCACTTACTTTCACTATCAAGGAAGCCGGACACGAGATTGGTAAGGAGAATAGCCGCATCCTCCGTTGACTTTCCTACCCTAAAGCCAAATTGGCGGTCCGAGATTAATCTATTGTTCTCGATGAAGCTCGTCAGTCTGGCGTTAACAATTTTTTCGAGTATTTTAGAGAACACTGAGAGGAGAGAAATTGGTCTGAAGTTCACAGGAGTATTTTTGGGGCCGTTTTTATAAATAGGTGAGACAGAGGCAACTTTCCAGCAGTCAGGAAAACAACCAGACTCCATACTTAGGTTAAAAATGAAGGTGAGTGGTTCTAAAATTATGCTTTTAATCTCTTTTATTAGTAGCGTCTTCACACCGTCAGGGCCCGGAGCACTGTCATTCCTGAGCTGGGAAATAATTCTGTCAACCTCATAGATATCCGTAGGGCGGAAGTAAAGTGAGTTAAGGACTGACCGCTGAAGCTTGTATTTTGTGGCCAGGGACGCCTCCGTTTCCGAGATTTCCGCCAAGACACCATCCGCAAGATTCTTACCTACCGATGAGAAGTACTTGTTGCATTCGTTGAGTTTTTCCTTCACCGGTTTATCCGTGGCGGAAATCAGTTCCAAAGAGTCATTTTGTCGGTTTGGATTTTGGCACATGGTTTTAATTGACTGCCATAGCTTGCTGGGATTATTTTTGTTATCGGTTAGCTGCCTGTTTTGGTACTCGTTTTTCAATTTATATAACAGGTTATCAAAGAAGTTCCTGTACCTAGTGTAAGTAAGGCGAAGGATTTGGTTGTGTGGAGACGCTCTCACCTGCGAGTGCAATCTGTCCCTGTGTCTCATACATCTAATCAACCCTGGCGTGATCCAGGGCTTTATATTGTATTTAGAGCGGCTGACTTTAACACTGCGTGTGTTATTTTGCATTGCATGTGTTACCAAGTGCATTTTGCAGTGTTAATTAAAATTCCATAATTTGTCAAGCGTTGAAATAACTCGTGAAGATGACGCTGATGTTCCTTTTGGTTTGCTGAGAATATTAAGATATCATCCAGGTACCCATAACAAAAATCCAGACCTCGCAGGGCTTCATCTATAAATCGTTGAAACGTTTGGGCCGCGTTGCGGAGGCCGAACGTCATGAAAGGAAATTGGAATAGTCCAAAAGGAGTTATTATGGCCGTCTTCGGTATATCATCAGCAAATACTGGTATCTGGTTGTAGACTTTCACTAAGTCTATTTTGGAGAAAATATTGCTTCCCGCTAGCTGGTGCGTAAAGTCTTGGATGTGCCTTATAGGGTACTCATCAGGGACGGTACGTGCGTTAAGGGCGCGGTAGTCGCCGCAAGGCCGCCAACCGTCGTCTTTTTTTTTGGCGAGATGGAGCGGGGACGACCATCGGCTTTCTGACCTACACGCAGTACCGTTTTCCAACATATCATCAAATTCCTTTTGAGCAATCTTTAGACGATCCGGAGGTAAGCGTCGAGGGCGGCTTGTGACAGGCGGTCCCGGTGTTACACGTATGTGATGTACCGTATTGTGCTTCGGCGGGTTAGGGTTGCCAGCAGGACGAGTAATGTCAGGATATTCCCGTAATATACTATGATAACATGTATCACCTGTCAGTGCTTTTATGGAAGTAATGTCTTCCGCCGAGTTTTTTACTGGTACTTGCACGCATATGTTAGTCAGGCCATCTATGAGGCGATGGTTCCTACAATCTACCATTAAGTTGTAGAACGACAGAAAATCTACGCCAATGATGGGTTTTGATACATCTGCCACAGCAAAATTCCATATTAAATTACGACGTAATCCCAGGTTTAGCTGTAATTGCACAAGACCATAAGTCGAAATGACAGTACCATTAGCTGCGTACAACTGATAACTCGTCTTCGTGCGTTGCTCCTTTAACGCAGAGTGTGGATACACGCACAGGTCGGACCCGGTATCAATAAGGAAATTTATTTTTGAATACCGGTCAGTTACAAACAGGCGGCCTGATATTGCATGGCAGTCGTTAGCCGCTACCTTCGGCTGCCGATGAAGTTTTCCGACTGGCTGCATGGTAAAGTACATCTCGTAGCTTTGTCACCGAATCTATTATGATACCAGCACATCGCAGGATCGTGATTCCTTGACGAAGAACGTTTCCGACTGCCCGATCGATGCATTTTTTTCTCTTTATTATTAAATCGAGAACGCGACCGTGGCGTGTGTGCTTGTGAGTTTACCTGCGTTTTTAACGCCGCAATTTCTTTAGTTAACTCGGCCATTTGCTTCGCGATCTCCGATACATATCCCCTTTCGCCTAAAGAACACACCTGCGGCGCTTGGGGTACTATATCGTGCACCCTATCAACTAATTCAGCTAGCTCGTCTAAACTTGCCCTTACCTGTGAAGCTATCACAGTTTGCAAATTTGCCGGTAAACGAGACGTCCACACAGTTTTTAAAAATTCTTCGGTTACTGACGAACTTGCTAGCGTACGGAGGTGCCTTAGGAACTGTGAAGGCTTCCTGTCTCCGAGTTCCTCATGCTTCAATAACTGCAAGGTTTTCTGTTCTTGCGACGCCGACAATCGAGTAATTAATTCAGTTTTTAATTTTATATATTTATTTTCTGCCGGCGGCGACTGTATGACATCTTTAACAGCAATCACATATTGATGTTCTAGCTGACTGATCACGTAATGAAATTTCGTATGATCTCCCTTAACTCCAGACAACGCGAACTGACTTTCCATCTGCGCAAACCATAAAGCGGGTTCTTCGGGCCAAAATGGCGGCACGCGCACTCCTACTTTAAACAGCGTTCCAGAATCGTCCGTAACGTTCGCGCCTGGTTGCGCATCTTGACTTGAGTCCTGAGACATAGTAACGGTAAACTAATAATAACTTGCACTCGCGTATAATGTTCAATGTTCGGGGTCACCAATATAGGTGTCCTACTGGGCGATAAATAATTAAGTCCGTAGTAAATTATAAACACCTATTTAATACGAGTTCACCAAGAGTATAAGCACAAGCACAAGAGTCAAAAGCACAGGCACATAGTAGAGAAAGTCTATAGGGAAAGAGTTCTGACACAAAGAAGGGAAGAAAGTAAAACACGAAATTAACAGGCGTCGCGTGAGTGTTGCGTAAGCAGATCGGGAGCCAAACAGTCATGCGTTCCGCGTCGCGCTCATAAGTGGACTGGCGAGAAGCGCGCGGCGGCCGGCGCGGGCGCTGGCCGCTCGTTGGTAACGGGATTTTAACCGACTTCAGAGATGCGAGGTCGTGTGTTTGGTGCGGCCGCTACAAGTCCAATAACTAAAAAGTTCAAGATGGCAGCTACTTTTTCCCATTCTGTCAACGGATTCCTAGTCTGGGACCACACAGATTCCCAAATATCAATTTTGGAAGCAATCAGTTAAATAACTAAAAAATTAAAGATGGCGGCTACTTTTTCCCATTCTGTCAACGGATTCCTAGTCGGGGACCACACAGATTTCCAAATATCAATTTTGGAAGCAATCAGTCCAACAATTAAAAAATTCAAGATGGCGGCTACTTTTTCCCATTCTGTCAACGGATTCCTTGTCGGAGGCCACACAGATTCCCAAATATCAATTTTGGAAGCAATCAGTCCAATAACTAAAAAATTCAAGATGGCGGCTACTTTTTCCCATTCTGTCAACGGATTCCTTGTCGGAGACCACACAGATTCCCAAATATCAATTTTGGAAGCAATCAGTCCAATAACTAAAAAGTTCAAGATGGCGGCTACTTTTTCCCATTCTGTCAGCGGATTCCTAGTCGGGGACCACACAGATTCCCAAATATCAATTTTGGAAGCAATCAGTCCAATAATTAAAAAATTCAAGATGGCGGCTACTTTTTCCCATTTTGTCAACGGATTCCTTGTCGGAGACCACACAGATTCCCAAATATCAATATTGGAAGCAATCAGTCCAATAACTAAAAAGTTCAAGATGGCGGCTACTTTTTCCTATTCTGTTAACGGATTCCTTGTAGTGGTCTGTGGAGGCAATAGGTGGAATAACTAAAAAGTTTAACATGGTGGCGGCTTCTTTTTTTTCTCAACTCGGGAGGAGGTAGGTATGCTTATTTGACATAATATTATGTAGGTATTTCATAACCTAATAAACAAATGTCATCCTATAAAAAGCATTTTATTAAAAACACGTTGCTTATATTATATATACCTACTTGACATTGGCAAAATATCGTTATTATGTAGACGCCATTAAATATATAAATAATAATAAGATTTCAAAATATATTTTATTTATTCTTACCTTTCAACACAAGTAGGGAGTTTAGCCGAATTTAAACAGCCGTATACCACGCAATACACTCGCGGCATCTTTTTAAAGAATATAAAATGCGGAAGAAACCATTCGTCTCAACGCGGCACTCGCGACCGACCGCACTGCGATGTCCGCTTGCAGGTCTCGTAGAGGCGTGCGTCTGTGTGAGTGCGTCGTTTCGAGCGTTTGTTCGGAGCTTCTTTACTGCTTTAGCTATATCTATACTGTGTCTTAGGTATACAGTATACTAGGGTTGACACTACTTTCGTAATTTCTTTTTTACGGATTACCTATTTTGTAACACGTTGAATACAACAACGAACGTATACGTAGTAGTGCAATAGCACCACATTATTTTACCTTTGTGGATAGGTGTTATTAAGGCTTTTTTCCAAATATCCGGAAAACGACCCTCTTTTAGAGAGATGGAAAACAATTAAAACAATGGGATTGCGAGCTCCTTTGCACAAGATTTAATGAACACTGGATGAATTTGGTCATGACCAAAGCCCTTAGGGTGATCGCACCAGTGTTGGACTCTTTAAGCTGACAGGCACCAATAACATACTTTACTCTTAATCAAAGATCATTAGGTTATAAATTTATTGTTGCAAAACAAATGAATATCCTTTACTGTCTGTAAAATAAGAGTCAAGCGTCCATCATTGGACTTTGCCCATGACTGGTTCGATCACCCTATTTATATCAACTCTTAACAGCATTTTTAATATTATAATTACTATTAATTGAAGAAATGCTACCATGAATATCAACTGTATCACTCTCAGTTCCATTTGAAATGTCAGAGGGGGGAATCTAAAAAAACTGAGTGAAAGTAGTCATTAAAATAATTGCATATGGAATCTAAGTCAGATGAAGAACTACTATCATAATGCATCTCATCGGGAATAAAGTAGCTAATTTTAATTTAACAAATCTCCAAAAATACTTCGGTGTCTCAGTGATCCTGTCCTCACAATTAGATAAACAGGAATTGTAATAGATCATTTCCACTTTCTTTACTCGGTCCCGTAAAATTTTGAATGTAATGTGGTCCAATTCGTTTCCATACGTTTTCCACAATCTGTGGTACTTGTTTGCGCTCTTCACGAATGATTTTATTTAAGGCCCGAGTATACCAAGGAGGATAACCATTAGAAGAGTTTACAATACGTACCCGGTATATGCTTTCCTATAATAATATTAAGAATGCTGTAAAAAAATCTGATTTTAGTGTTCATATTTAGCATGGTGCTCCAATCAATATAATTTTGTTTATTTCTGGGTAATTAGCAACGTGAAAATTACGAACAACACGAGCCCTGTCTCGATGAAAATTAAAATGTGGAGTATCAATCACTATCACCAACGAATGATGGTTCAGGTCCTCAGCAGTCAGAGGTTCAGAACAGTCAGTCACGCTACAGCTGGAGCAACTTAAAAAAAGATCCAATAACTTATTATAGTGATTTCTACAAACGTTATACTGCTAACCCTTTGAACGCCTGTAACGTTGTACATACGTATTAATATACAACTATAATTAATTACTTATATTAATTTTTATTACAATGAAATTCTATTTATTTTAAATGTGTTTTTTTTATTTGAATTATAAAAAAAACACATTATTTTATTAATGGCATATGTATATAATTTATAAATGAAATCTTAATAATCTATATTTTAAATCTGAATTAACATTATTAATTAATTCTAAACAAATACTAAATCTATGAATTAACTCAATAATAAAATTAAAGTTAGGAAAAGTAAATTAAAAATTGGATTAAACGTAAGTAAACACTTGGTCGGCGCGACTGTACATGCGCGCGCATCTCCGTAAGTTTCCTTCGCGAGCCACGGCCTGCGCCGCTGCGCCAGCGCCAGACTGCGCCGACGCCTCTTCTGCGACCAACCTGTGTCGGTCGCGTTCACTAGCTCTGCTACGTGTCGTCTTACGCAACCGCACAGACAAATCAATTCTAAATCTTATTAAAACTTAATAGTTGGGATTCCAACGTTTTTGGAAGTGTCCACAAATACATATAAAGTTTAAGCTGTGTCGTTTCGCACCCCAATAGGGTAAGTGTTGAACAAGTATTAATTGATTCCGTAGTTATTAGTTATAGGTTAGTGCTAATGTAAATCATACCGTAATATCTGTGGATGTGTATGCGCATAGTGTTTAAACTTTCCTTTTCATCTAATTATAGTAAATTATAATAATAAAATCATAGCCTCGGCTATATATTTCTGTGATAGAACAAATACGTAAATGTATATTGCTAATAAATATTATTTCTAAAATATGCGTAGCATTATAGACTAAGCCGCTTGTTTGTGCTTTAGCCTAGCTTGAAAAAAAGTGCTCATATTTCATTTGTGCCTTCTTAATACAAAAAGTGCAAGTCATTCTGCTTTGCTCTTCCAGCTTAATTGTATTGCTCCGTTCTGATAGTGAACACCCACACCATCTGCTTCCGGCTTCTCCTCTAGATAGTAGACTTACAACTACAAGGGGTTCACTATCAGCGGATGCAACTTTGGTCATCAATCTTACTGTGGACGTTTATTCACAGGGTGCTATACCACGGCTAGGGAAGCCGGAACACAAACCGCACCTCGCAAGGTTATGGCGAGAGGTTGAGCAGCACGACGACCACCAAGTGCCACGGTGTTCCCTGACCGACCAACATTCGTCCCGCGGCCATCTTGTTGACCATCTCGCCGCCGCCGTCCACGTCAGGGGAGTACCGAACTGTGGGAGCGAGATCAGACGGGCTTCTACCTAGACCCTAATATTTATTTTTTCTATAAATAAATATTTATTATTTTGTTGTAGACTTCGATTATTTTTTTTTTCTTAACCACATTATGGGTTCGAACGTCACAGCCAACAACCCATAAAATGGTCGTGAACTGTCGTGCCTACCACGCTATCAGCCGTTATAGTGGTCACAGATACAGTGCAAAATAGACCGGAGCTATTGTGACGTAAGGTTAAAATTAGCTGTGGTTTTCAGCTGTCATTGGCGTGTGAGGACGACTTTTGTATCAAGTCAATGGCGGCGAAAAGGTAGTCGGTATAACTCAAAAAAAATCGAACAATAAATCTTTATTATCATTAAAATCATCTAAAACCAGCTTATTAAAACCGTCTTGTAAAGTACAAGTAGCATGCGTAACATTAAAATCACCAATTAAGAAGTAAATATCGTCGGGATTGTTTAGTAAAATTTGAGAGGCGTTGTCAAAAAAATATTACAGGCTTTCAACGTGACAGATTATAATTGTGAGGCAAGTAGGCGCAAGCAATATGGAGATAATGTAAATGAACAGAGGTGCGCGACGCGCGTCGAGGGACGCGAGCGGGCGGCGGCGCGGCGCCACAAATCCTCCGCGCCGGGTCGCGAGCACCACTCGGGCCGGCGCCGCACGCGTAGCCCGCACCGCACTGCTACTAACACCCCGCCCCGCGCGAACCTCGGAACCTATCTCGATCCCGGTGATACACCACATAGCTATTATCAAAAAACTCATTATCGCTAAATCTGCTGTTAGCCAAACCTCTGGTATAGTAGATTGTTCAACAAGGGACTAAAACAAGCCATACTAACACGAGATGTTTAGCCACGCGAGCGAGCTTGCGAGCGAGTGTCATTATGGTTGTTTAGTCTCGCTTTAAACATGTAAGTATGTATGTATTAATGTAATTTTAAAATTTTAAATTATGTTATATAACTATGTATAGTTTCAGGATTCGCTCCGAGCTCCGGCTCCGAGGATTAAATGACGTAATCAAAAAGTTGCCGAATCGCCATCGCACCGATAAGCAATGACGAGTTCGAGAGGGCGGTGGAACAGCTCCGGGGCTGCGAGAAAGCCCCGGGGCCAGATGGAGTACCGCTTCGGGTACTCTTCATCACCCTAAAGCACCTCGGGAGCCGTCTCAGGCTTTTGTTGGATGACTGCCTGAGGGAGGGAAGGTTCCCGATGCCGTGGAAGGAGGGTAGGCTATGCCTCCACCGTAAAGCCCCCGGATTGTCCGTCCGCCTATCGCCCCATAGTGCTGCTGGATGAGGTCAGGAAGAGTTTCCAAAGAATCCTGGCTTCCCGGATTCTGCAGCATCTGGAGACCGCCGGCCCGAACTGTGAGCACGTGTCGGGCAGAGGGGAAGGCGTTGTCGCGGCGTCGCTGGACATTGCCGACGCCTTTGGCACTGTCCCATGGGGTGATTAGGGAGGCACTAAAATACCACCGAGTGCCTCCCTACCTGCGGCAGGTCGTAGAGCACTACCACACCGAGAGGGTAGGTCTCTATGAGGAGAGGGACGGTCGACGGCGGTCGATGAGGATGGCCTGTGGCATACCTCAGGGTTCCTTGCTCGGTCCACTATTATGGAACCTTGGGTATTGGGCCATCAGGGGGGAGTTGCTCCCACGGTCGGCCACCATCTGCTACGCAGATGACACCATGGTGGCCGTGCGTGGGAACGATATGAGAAAGGTGCTGAGCCGCGCGGATGCTGCGGCCGAGCTGGCGATATGCCGGATCGGACAGCTCGGCCTGAAGGTGGCACTCCCGAAAACCGAGGCGATAGTCTTCGGGGGGCGGGAGCGGGGGTCAAGGCTGCCGGCGGGTGCGGCGCTCATCTTGGGGGGAGTCGGTCCCGATCAGGCCCCACATAAAGTATTTGGGGCTTGTTCTGGAGCGACGGTGGAATTTCAGGGAGCATTTTACCCAATTAGCTCCCCGATTTGTGGGTGCCGCGTCGGCGCTGGGTCGGCTTCTGCCAAACGTGGGTGGGCCGGGCTCCTTATGCCGCCGGCTATACGCTGGCGCCACGAGGAGCATGGCTCTATACGGTACGGGGCCCCCATTTGGCCCTGAACAGGGCCGTACAGGGCCCTGCTACAGAGGCCGCAGCGGATGGTGGGCCTCCGGATAGTGAGGGCCTACACGGCCTGCCTCCTTACATGCACCCCGACCCAGGAGTTGGACGCAGAGGTGCAGGCAGAGACCTATATGGTTAGGTCCCGGGCCTGGGCGAGGGGTGAACGCTCGAACCCTGAGGAGGTAGAGGGGACGCGCCGGATGTTGGAGCCGACTGCGGACTTAAGAGGGAGCCTAGACCGCAGTACCATGAGTGCGACGATCCGGACGACACGGCTCAGCATACCCTCGAGGTGTGCAGCCATTTGAATGCGGAGCGCCGCAATATGGCGCTAGCCATAAGGTCGATCGGACCTTCCCTGTACAGCGTTGTGTCTGCAATGCAGGTCCTGGAGGACTGTGGCCTCCTTCTGTGAGAGTGTCATATCGCAGAAAGAGGCCGCGGAGCGTGAGCGTGAGGAGTCCCCTCTCGTGCATCCGCTCCGGCGTAAACGGCGGGGGTTGAGGCGTAGGCGTTTTGCCGTCCGCCTCAACCCTTAGTGATTGCAGATGTGGGATGGGAGTCCCTCGCCTGCCGTAGGCCATAGGCTAGTCACTTGGCGGTCTGGGAGAGAGGCCACGCGTGCTCGGCCTCTCTCTCCTTCGGCACGGGTAGCCCCGGCAGTCGGCTGCAGCGGTCGTGGGCAGTGCTTCGGCGGTTCCACGGCGATTTGCCTAACCGGCAGGAGGGTACGCCAGGGTGGTTTTTAGTGGGTAGCACTCTCCCCTTTCTCGCGACGGTGGACGAAAGGGTGAGTCCCACATATCTCCCCGCCACTCCCATGGCGAGGAAAATACGTTACGCATTTTCCACCCTGACAAAAAAAAACAAAAGTTGTGGCGGTCCCGGTGTAGGCTGCTTTGAATGACAGCCATTCTTGAAATGATCCGTTGTACTGTTGTGGTAGATCGATGTTGTATCGCGATGAATGTCTATGACCGGTCTAGGCGGCGATCTCAATGGCTGAGGCTAACTCGGTGATGCTGACGTTCTGTTGGCTTAATGCGATTATCGAGTTGTTTGGCTTTGATACTGCTGGCGTGTACATTGGAAGCGGCATCGGGTGGAAGCTTCGGCGGTGAGGGGTGCGGTTGCTCCGTAAAGCACGGCGGCGGCGGCGACGGGGCGGGCCCCGGGCCCTTGACGCTCGGCAGTGGCGTTGCCGGGTCCGGCGGCGGCTTGTTGCGTATCCCTGGGGCTTGAGCTGGCGGTTGTCCCGTCGTTCACGGCGGCGGCCAAAACGATCGTTATTTGAACGTTATCAATATTTTCAATTTTGTTTTTTCAAGCAAGTGGATGCCATTTTTAATTTTTATTTTTTATAAAATTAAACGAACATTCAATATTAATTGTAATGCATTTTATTTAAGTGACATTAAAATGACTTTTAAAGTCCAATTTATTTTATTAGGCTAGCTGTATTTGTTTTTGAGATATTGCAATTTATGTTAGTGACCCGAAAGTTTTGCTCTAGAGTGTATGTTCCCATATTTGAATGATGGTGTCTGTTCGCGTTCAACGCCCTCTACTGGACCACGCAGAAGCCAAGTCCAAGTCTGCTACGAGACCCGCGCGGGGGCGCGGACGTACGAGAACACTCCCACTTTACCAACGACGAGCGCGGTGCACGCGCACTGGCACTTTAATTTTCACTTTACTACATCTATTTAAGTTACGAATATTTAATCATAAATTGTAAAAAAAAGTAGAATAAAATCTTATTTTTTTTCTAAAATAAATCCATCATTGAAGAGACCTGCCTGACCCAAAAACTGGAACACGCCACCCAGAAACATTTGGACCTTCTTCTCCGGATACAGCCAGCACCAGGATCAGCAAGCTATGGTCAGGCCAGCCATCCTTGCTCTACTTCCCCGCCTATTCACATTGTGCTAATACCGTGTTCGTAACAACCTTTCAGTGCACGTGTCGCGCGGTGCATCGCGGCCGCCATTACGTGTCAGCAACCAAGTGACTGGATTAAATTGTAAGTACTCCTGTCTCTCACGCACACCAATATGAGTATCTCTCCCAAACCAAAATCTCCTCTTTCTTTTCTTAATTGTGACGCCGCTGATAAAAGCAGCTTAACTGCAAGACGAGGCACTATTAAAGGCAAACTTACGTTATTCGCTAAGTATCTTTCTACGCTAAGTGATAGTTTAACAACATTGCAAAAATCTGAGTTGAAATTACGCATAGATAATGCCACGTCCTTTTACACTCAGTTTGATGAACTTCAAAGCAGAATTGAAGTGCTAGTAGACGAGGCAGAGCTCTTAAAGCAGCTAGAACAGCGGGAAGCGTTTGAGGAACAATATTACCAAACTGTAGCACTCGCATCGAGCTTTCTTGGTAATACGGAAAGCCAAGAAACGAGTAGTAGTTCTCCAAGTTCGTGCAAGGTCAAATTACCGACTATTGCGTTACCTGCCTTCGACGGTTCGTACGAGCAATGGTTAGAGTTTAGAGACACGTATATCTCGCTGATACATAACTCTAAGGACATTGGTGCAATACAGAAGTTTCATTATTTACGCGCTGCCCTAAGCGGCAACGCCTTGCTCGTTATCAAGTCCTTGGAGTTCTCAGCGGAGAACTATGCGACGGCATGGGAGTTGCTCGTAAACAGGTACGACAATCACCGGTTACTCACACACAATTACGTAAAGTCACTTTTTAACACACAAACGATACACAAGGAATCTTCCTCGCAGATTAGGAAGTTGATTGACTCAGTGCTACGTAACTTACGTGCCTTGAAGACATTAGGCGAGCCGACGGATTTGTGGGACACGTTAATTATTTACCTAATAGTCACAAAGCTAGATGCAACCACGGAACGCGAGTGGGAACAGCACAAAGGTTCAGTCAGCTCCAATCAGCGAGGAGATCCGCATACACGCATTAAACTTACCGATTTACTTAACTTTCTCAGAAATAGGGCAGATATGCTAGAATCGATAAAATCGGCAAATCATTCTAGGAACACACACACACAATCACACGAAGTTAAGAAATCCTTAAATCAGTCACACGCTCAACATCCAATCCAGAGTTACGTTTCGAGTTCCACTGTCGCGCATTCCAGTAAGCCGAGCTCCAAACGTAGTTCTCCACGCACTTGCAATATGTGTAATGGCAAACATCCGCTTTATTCATGCAGCAGCTTTCTTAATCTCACAGTCTAAGACAGGCTTAAGTAGCTTGATGACAAAAAGCTGTGTAAAAATTGCTTACGCGATGGTCATACTATCGACAATTGTTTCTTTGGTCCCTGTAGGATTTGTCAAAAGAAGCACAATAGCTTAATTCATGCTCAGAGTAGTGACGGTGACAGCGCAGCACTGCCGGCTGTCAGCGTAAATCATACGCCGCCGACATGCAGTGCCCCCGCCACCTCTTCTAATCACACGCTTACAAGCTTAATCCATAATTCACGCACACATTCAATATTGTTGCAACCGGTTTTACTCTCCACCGCGTTAATAGATATTTCCGATAGCAACAATACGTACCACAGGGCCCGTTTGATCTTAGATAACGGGAGCCAGCATAGTTACGTAACGCAAACATTAATCGCAAAATTAAACGTACCTTTGATACAGTCCACTCATAAAATCACAGGCGTGGGTCAATCAACCACGCAAAGCACACACTCGTGTAACCTTGACCTACAGTCTACTACAAGTGACTACCATGCACGCATAAATTGTATGGTGCTCCCTTGTATAACAGACCACATCCCCTCTGCTGTGATAGACGTCAATACTATTCGCATACCAGAACATATCCGACTCGCCGATCCCACATACTATGAACCATCACAAATAAATTTGTTGCTAGGTGCGGATATTTTCTGGGATTTATTGAATGACGGTCGCATTCGTCTAGCGGAAGGGCCGTGTTTACAAAACACAAAATTAGGATGGATAATTTCCGGTCCCTTATGTGCTAAACGTGCAAGTTCATATAAAACGAATTGTCATTTCACGCATACATTAGATGAACAACTTAAAAGGTTTTGAGAGCTCGAGGAAGTACCTAGGGTAGGTGACGGGCTGACTGACGACGAGCGTGCATGTGAACAGCTGTTTAAGGACACTACGCTGCGCGTTGATAACGGCCGCTTCTCAGTGCGTGTGCCCTTGAAAGAATCAGCTGATGCGCTCGGTGACACGTACTCTATAGCAAAAAACCGGTTCCTGTCCCTTGAGCGAAAACTCGAGCGCCTTCCTGAGTATAAAAAAATGTATTCTGATTTTATAAAAGAGTACATACATCTAGGGAATATGTCTCCCATACAAACATACACAAAACCTTACTATTTTCTCCCACATCACGGCGTCTTTAGGGAACACAGCGTGACCACCAAACTGCGAGTTGTTTTTAACGCGAGTGCGGCTTCGAGTTCGGGCAAGTCACTAAACGACTTGCAGTTTGTCGGTCCGCCACTCCAGAACGATGTATTTTCGGTATTGTTACGTTTCCGTAAAAATATATATATCGCGTGCGCAGATGTGGAGAAAATGTATAGGCAGGTTCTCATACAGCCAGATCAAAGGAATCTTCAACTTATCCTATGGCGAGAGAACACCTCGGACCCCCTCAGGATGTACAGTCAGCGTCAGAGAAAAGGACCCCCCCAAGTCGTTAAAGATTATCACACGACGGCGAACGTCACGCGACGTTCGCCGTGAGCGGCTAGCTTCCCCCGCCCCGCACCCACACCTCTTGCCCGAGCATCCACCGATACCACTCGAATATCATAATTTCATTATTTTACTATTTGGCATTTGGTCGAACCGAATACCAAGAATAACTTACAAAAAGACATTTTTTTTTATACATGCTGTTGAGGATACGAACCCGCTCCACTAGCCGCTAGCCGATTGCTTTTACATGCCTTTACCACTAGGCCATCGACTCAGTTGTCAATCTCGGCGAAAATTTTAATTGCATTACTCCATATATCGAACAATTTTAAAAACGATCTTATGTTATAAACGTTATGGTTCAAATTTCAACTTCCGCCATGTTCCACTCCTCAATTAACTATAAGGTTGAATTACGTATAGATTTCTCGTTTGGTTGAATATACTGTGCTTCTTGCCGATTGTTGCACTACCCTAGTTTTACTTCAGAAAAGTAGCTGCTGCATAAACTGCGACTTAAGGTTGAATTTAGAATAATTTACTTCTTCGCCTTGTTTACTAAACTGTGACTGAGGGTAACTTTATAATAACCTTACAGTTTCTTTATATTTCGTTCCGAACTGATTGAGTGTAAAATCCTCGTCGTAATATTATCTGATTTATTAAGTTTTCAAACAGTTGCTTCGATTAACCGATATTATGGTTAGATTAACAACTTTTTTAAAAGCTAAAATTATTGTTCTCTGGGAACAGGAACAAAGCATAAAGAAAATAGCACGAGATATGGGCATAACGGTAAGATTTACGTTATTTACTTATTATCATACATATTTATTGTTGCAATCATGTTGCAGTATTACGTATAGATACTTACAAGTTGGATTTACGTATTCCTATTATATTATCATTTTCATTACAGAAAAAAACTGTTAAAAGATGGATAAAAAGGTATCAAGCCACGGGTGATGTGAAATGTGAACGCCAAGGCCCTCGCCCTAGTGCTTACACTGATGAATCGGAGCTACACCGTAATATCGTGGAAGCTCACTCAGTGGCACCGTTCAAAACTACGCGTTCAAGTGCTGAAACTTTTGGAGTGTCGCTTAGCACTGTTCGACGACATCTACACGCTGCGAATATCCATAATTATATACCGGCCAAAAAAATTCAGCTTAGTGACAATCACCGCACCAACCGAGTAAACTTTGCCACTCGTTATTTAAATTTCGACTGGGAAAACGAAATTGTGATATTTACGGACGAAAAGTGCTTCAAGTCAGATAAGGATGGCCGAAAAATTTTATGGAGAAGATGTGGGCAGAGGTTTAACCCTAAAAATGTATTAGACTTGAGAACAAGCGGGCGGTTAACACTAGGTAAATAATATTTTTATTGAAATTATATTAGGTATATATTGTTGACAATTAATGTGGATTACATCTTTATTACAACATATTTTAAACGGTTGACTGTTTTTAGGTTACTGGGGATGGATGTCTTCAATGGGCCCAGGCGAGCTAGTGGAAATAGGAGGCCGCATGAACAGTGAGCGATACCTTGAAGTGTTGAAGGACGTAATGCTGCCGTCAGTGCGTGTCGCATATCCTGAAGGCCAAATTTATCTGGTTCAGGATAATTCTTCAGTGCATCGGTCCCGAATCGTTCAAGACTGGCTTTAGCCACCTTTAGGTCCAAGAAGACATAACGGTGTTTGAGTGGCCGGCTAAAAGTCCGGACCTAAATCCAATAGAAAATTTGTGGGGACAGATGGTTTTGAACTGGGACTCCAGTGATATAAAAAACAAAAAAAATTTGGATAGTGAGGTAAACAAAACTTGGGAACTAATGCGAAATAGTGATGCATGTTCCAGTATGGTTTCGAGCATGAAAAGTCGACTTCAAGAAGTGATAGATAGTGACGGCCATCCTCTCCGTTATTAATAGGTATACTCGGCAGATTGATTGGTGAAATAATTACGAAGCAATATGTTAACAATTTCAAATATTTGTGGGATTATCACGTAGTTAATCAAAAATAAACATCCTTTATTATTATCAATCCAGTTACTCTTGTTTACAAGTAGTCTTGTGTTAACGATAAACCATCTGACCTCACATTTTTTTCTATTGAAGTGTTAAAGGGTTATCATCACTGTTATCAGAAGGAAAATGTGATAAAAGAGAAAGATGTATATTGCTATACTATTATAGTTTAGCATGTTGGTTCTTCCTCTGAGATTCACAGGCACTAATGACAACATTTGATTTTTAACCAGGCTTTTCTTTGTTAAAATCATTCAGAATGTAAAAAAATATGTTCACTGATTTAAATAAAGAAAGACGTGTAGGTAGTTGTTTCTAGAAATATCTATAAACGAACCGTTGTCTAATGTTAAACATTCTAAACCGCTAATTTGTGTTTTCATAATAAATTTAGTTCAGTTAATATCCTAAGTAAATAAACCTAATTTAACACAGAAAACAAATTCGAGAAATAAATTAACATTTTTTTCGCAACATGCCTTTGTTTTCTTACATAATCTCATACCTACTTTAACGTTTGATTTCTTTAATAATAAAATCTAGACAAATGATTAACGAAATAAAAAAAAGAATAAATCCCACCAAGGGCCTGGGTTTGAACCCGTGGCCATTGCATTCGTAGGCAGCAGTCTAGACCATTGGACCAACATGCCATTTACATTTCATTACAAAAAACTTAAACAGATTGATGTCATTACCAAGGGGGGTCCTTTTCTCTGACGCTGACTGTACCAGCTGAACACTGTGACGTATGGCACGGTTTCTGCGCCGTATCTCAGTATTCGCTGTTTGCAACAGCTGGCTGCAGAGTGTACTAACGAGGTGGTCTCCCGCACAATACTAAAGGATTGTTATGTCGATGATTTGTTGACAGGACATGATGACAAACACACATTGATCGATATCTGTCAACAAGTCACTGACGTACTGAAGTCCGGCAGTTTTCCTTTGCGAAAGTGGGTGTTTAATTTTGACGTGTCACCCTTTAAGTCGTCTAAAATTACTTCACGAGAACTATCATTAGGTGACAAATGTCAAAGTAAAACACTCGGCTTAGGATGGATAAACAGCACGGATAAATTTCATTTCACGACTGATATACAACCCAACACGACAAATGTAACCAAACGCATAATACTGTCGGTTATTTCCCAGATATACGACCCACTAGGCTTACTATCGCCCGCCATAATTATAGTAAAAATATTATTGCAACGATTGTGGTTAAATAAAATAGGCTGGGACGACGAAGTACCTAGTGACGTCGCATTGTCTTGGTGTCAGTATTTACACACACACAAGCAACACATACACAGTGTTCGTATTCCTCGTCACGTGATGGGTGCGCAGGCGCAATGCATCCAGCTTCATATCGACGACCGTAATCTAAATTGATGTAAGGGACAAAATGGCGAAAATGAGTTATGAATGCAGTTCTATTCAATTTTTTTTTCTCTATCGATTGGCATAGGTGACGTCTCGATAGCCTTAAAAAACATGCCCCTTACAGCCTTAAAAAAATGTTACTTTGACTCCGTATTTCAAAAAAATACGACGTATCGACAGCAATTAAAAAAACTGCAATTTATTCTTGGTGTAACCTTCATCTCGCAATTTACCTAACGCTGTAAGGCGCCATTAAATAAGTAAAGGTACGATACATCATTTAACGTTCACAAAATTATCTACAAAAATAAAATTGATTCTATCACAATTAGACGTAACTATAATTTTCTAAATTTACCTGCGTCGTAAAAGACCATTATTCTGTAAGCAATTGTACGATACGCAGTTTTGCTTTCACAAATGTAAGGCAACAGTGACCCTTACGGTAATTTGTAAGGTATCAAATATTTGCTAAGAGTATATACGACATTTTTTCACAACTACAATCATAAAACTACCGTCCCTTACATTAAAATATTAGCGTTATCTCTTTCGTTAGATGACATACTCAGTGTTCGTTAATATAGCTAAATCACTCTCACGCACTTAAAGTTGCTTGAGGGTGAAAGAGATCTCACTATCACCTCGTTGTACGCGACAAAAAACATTTTAGAAAGAGCATGTCGCTGCTGGTTGTGGTTGACAGTGTTACCGGTTAATCTGATTTTTACGAAATCTACTCAATTTTCTTGACAATCTATTGATTTTTGAGCCTTGGACATCGATTGAAAATATGCCTATAAATGCATTTAAAATAATATTCCAAGGGTTAGTTATTTGTGCAAACAGATTATAAAGTATTTACAATGAACACGACACGTGATAACTATATTTTTTTCAGTTGAAATAAAATAAAATAATTTTAATGAGAGCACTATAATTCAATTGTTAGTTTTCCAATAAAGCTTTTACATACATACATACGTACAAGAAAAAATCCAGATTATTAATCGTTTATTCAAAAGTATTTTCGACTGATAAAAAACTATTCATTTTTCAAATTACACCTGGCTACACTGGATTGAGTGCTGCCGCTGCTTGCTCAGTTTTGTTTTGCACGAGCACTCGTCTTCACGCATGTTTCAAGTACTTAATAATAAGGAAGGCAACTGAGATAACGATGAATATAAAGAGTATTGAATCACTCTTAGCTCGACGCAATAAATTACTGCGGGATCGAGACAAGTTATTGCAGTAAGTATTTTATTTATTTATTTATTTATTTATTTATCAAGGGAAACAAACAGCAATATATAATACATTATGGTTAATACATTGTAGCTAGAACATTGGTCAAAACAGTTTCCACTACTAGATTAAATACACTTGATGCTCAAGGTGAACTTAAGAAGTAAAGAAACTTTGGTTAATTGTTTTAGCGTTTGAACATGCATTAATGCATGCACTTAAGTGAGAAACTCATAATAAGATCAAAGTGTTACATTACAGCTTTCTTCCAAAATAATCAAACTAATATAACAAACTAATAAAATATCAAATTGACGGCTACATGCAATTACCGTGTTTGTGTCTACTTATGTAGGTATATTATTTTGCAAGTCTTTAGAAATGCTATGAGGACCAAAATACTTTATCACGTTTCTAAATATATTAAATACCAATTCCTTCTAGGTACTATCCCAAAGCGTTTTCATAACGAATATTTAACTTTGCCTCACTCTGAAATGATAACAGCTACTTTAGCTGAAACTGACGATGATAATGAGAGCAGTGATAAAAATTAAGATAGGATTTGGCCTATTGTTAATTGTACTACTATTAGTACCTAGGTTCTATTTGATACTGTCGAATTAAAATTGTTTATGTTTTTATTTTATATCTCTAATCGTTTTTACACCGAATCGTGTATTTTGTTTTATTTTATTACTTGTTACTAGTCTAGCTATCGACATATTAATGAGAGCTCATAATGGCGTAGGTATGTAGTGATGTATCGTTGAAATATAATTATAAAACTAAGTATATGTTCTTCAGAACACTTTACTTTAATTGCGAACCTCGTATATTGCTGGTAGTAACAGAAAAATTAAGATTCAAATAATGAAAGTCCTGTAAACACTCAAATACCACTAAATAATTGCGATTCTGAGCTCTGGATAATTATGTCTATACTTCCATGATTGATCTCTTAATTATCCTAATAAATAACACAATTACATTTTATGTTTTCGTTTATTATTTCACCTAAGATAATTTCCCATGTACCTTTTACACCCTGTCATTGATTACTTTCAATGGAGTTACGATCACTTTAATTTCATTTCTTTAAATTTATTTGTAGATACATCAAATTTACTCTAAAGGCAACTGTTGGAGAAGGGTGGTATTGGACATTATGAATTTATTTTTTGACGTAAGGGACATGCTATCTCAGTAACTAACCGTTGTATGATAAATTGAGTTATTTGTAGTTAAAGAGTGGAAAAAAGTAAGTAATTGGCTATTTTTAGTTACATGATACGTAAACAAACAACAAAACTATGAATTTTAAAAGAAAAAAAATACTGTTTTTTGGCTCTCCTGAAAAGTAACCATTTGTCCGTTACGTCAATTTAGATTACGGTCGTCGATATGTTTGTAGATTCTAGTCAAACCGCTTTCGGCGCATGCGCCTATGTGCGCACGCACACAGGTAACGAGGATGACACTAGTAAACAATCAATCAGCGTGAAGTTGTTATGCGCAAAAAGCAAAGTCGTGCCGCTCAAACCAGTTAGCATACCGAGGCTCGAATTGTGCGGTGCGAACTTAGGAGCGAGGTTATACTCAAAAATAACAAATGCATTTAAAGTGAAGTTTAATTCAGTGACGTTCTGGACCGATTCCACAATTGTTTTGGGCTGGTTGCGAATGTCGCCTCACTCACTTAAAACATTTGTGCAAAACAGAGTTGCGGAAATTAATGAGCTAACCGGGAGCGCACAATGGCTGCATGTAAGTAGCAAAGATAATCCAGCTGATTTAGTCTCCCGCGGCCTTGAACTTGATGCGCTTAACAACTCCACTATGTGGTGGCAGGGCCCGGCTTTCTTACACAAACCGGAATCGACCTGGCTACAACACACTTTACACACATCCAACACCATACCTTACGATTTACCTGAAATAAAAACAAACTCGATTAGTATGGCAGGCCAGGTTAATACGGACGCATTTAACTTCGACAGGTTTTCCTCGTTTAATCGTTTACGGCGCGCGACTGCCTACGTATTGCGATTTGCAAACAACTCACGCATTAAAAATAAAGAGAATCGTGACAATGGTCCGCTAACCGTTAACGAGTTAAATCCGTCAGTAATAGACTTGACACGCTTGTCTCAAATAGATTCATTTCCTTACGAATATAATAAGTTGGCTAAAAGCTTACCTTTTAAACACACACGTAGCCTCGCCAAACTTAACATATTTTTTGACACACAAAATAAAGTCATAAGAGTAGGAGGGAGAATTAGCAACTCCCCTGAGTTCTCTTATGACAAGAAGCACCCATTCCTGCTGTGTTCTAAACACCGTTTCACCTTGCTGTTATTCCAGAGGGAGCATAGACAATTACTGCATGCTCCACCGCAGCTGCTACTTTCGACCATCAAGGGAAGCTGGTGGCCCCTCGGTGGTACGAACCTAGCTAAGCAAGTTGTTCGCAAATGTATAATCTGCACACGCATGAAAGGGGAAACTCTAACACCGTTAATGGGCACCTTACCATCTCAGCGCTTAGAACCAGGGTTCCCTTTCATGCGCTGCGGAGTGGACTACGCGGGTCCGGTGCTCGTATTGAACCGTAAGGGTAGGGGCGCGAAACTGGAGAAAAACTATATATGTGTGATAGTTTGCTTCTCCACTCGAGCTGTTTATCTCGACCTCGTCACTAGCTTGACTACAGAAGCTTACCTTCTGTGTCTTAAACGATGTATTTCACGTCGTGGGAAACCAGTTGAAATATTCTCTGATAACGGTAAAACGTTCGTAGGTGCAATGAACGATTAAGCTGCTTTCCTACAAAACAATTCAAATTAATTAATTAGTTCTTTGGCGAATGATAAAATCAAGTTAAAATTCATTCCGCCATATACACCTCATTTTGGTGGTCTCTGGGAGGCAGGAGTAAAATCATGTAAACATCATTTGCGACGCGTAATTGGCAACGCGCATTTGACTTACGAGGAGTTCAGCACGGTATTAGCACAAATAGAATCCGTCCTGAACTCCCGACCCATGCATCCTATGTCCACAGATCCTAACGACTTTGTCGCCTTAACTCCAGCTCATTTCCTCATTAGCCGGCCAATGACTGCGCCACCCTGTGACGACCTATGTGCAGCGGACACACGGCGGCTCCCACGCTACTAACGGCTGGAGCAAATTAGGCAGCACTTCTGGCAACGCTGGTCGAAGGAATACATTTCAGAATTACAGACCAGAACGAAATGGCAGTCACACAACCAAGATATAATCCTAAACTCCTTGGTGCTGATCAAGGATTCTAATCTACCACCCCTCAAATGGCGTTTGGGCAGGGTGGTAGCTATGTTTACAGGCAGCGACGGCATCTCTCGCGTAGCCGACATACAGACGGCAACGGGCCTAGTTCGCAGGGCATTCACAAAGCTCTGCCCACTACCACTGCAGCCTGAAGGTGACGCGGAACAGTCAACGACACCACTTTGAAAGCGGGTGCTTTCAAGGCCGGGGGCATGTTCGCGTTCAACGCCCTCTACTGGACCACGCAGAAGCCAAGTCCAAGTCTGCTACGAGACCCGCGCGGGGGCGCGGACGTACGAGAACACTCCTACTTTACCAACGACGAGCGCGGTGCACGCGCACTGGCACTTTAATTTTCACTTTACTACATCTATTTAAGTTACGAATATTTAATCATAAATTGTAAAAAAAAGTAGAAGAATAAAATCTTATTTTTTTTCTAAAATAAATCCATCATTGAAGAGACCTGCCTGACCCAAAAACTGGAACACGCCACCCAGAAACAGTGTCCTTGCCGTTGGAGTGCACGGTGGAGGGCAAGCTAGTCATACAACCTCCACCGAGGCGGTCTTGCAATCTTCGTTTCGAAAATGTTGTCTATGGACTATTTGTTATGTTTGAATCCCATTAACAACCTGTTGTTGTCTCTTTATGTCTTACAGTGACGGGTTGAGACCTGTAGCTTTTATCTTTTTTATTTTATTTTAGATTTAGTAGGAAATCCATAATATAGATTTTCGTAAAAGTACTCAATAATACTCCTATCTACATTAGTAACAAAAACACAATGAAGAATGTCAACAATTTAAGGAATTCGGCTCACGTATTCTTTATTAAAAACAAAAAAATGTGTAGGTACAAATAGTTTTGATACGTTAAGTTTTCGAGATATTTAATTTTAAACTTCGTAAGGGGCGTGAGACCCCGGGCGACTAGCGCTCACGGATTATGACGTCATTTACTAGCAGCGGTGCACGTTCCTAAACGATTCATTAAGCTCACATCATGGCGGTATCTTTTTTAAAATAGGTAGCTGAGGTTTTCTTAGAAATTCAGAATACGTCTTACTATAAACTCTATCGTTCAAAATAATAAATTAAATCCCCATCCCCGTACAAAAATCTTAAAAAAATAATTATAGACTAATTTTACAATGGTTTAAAATCTAGGACGGCTTCTTAACTGTATGTTAAATTAAAATGTACAGACGGGTAGATAGACATATTAAATCTCAGTAAGCCGTTCTGATATTCAGACTTCCTGCTATGTGGTCGTTTTACTAGAAAGTCATTAAGAGATAAAGGCTTTTTGCAGATGTGGTCGTTTTGCGATCAAGTCTTTATGTGGTTCTGGTCGTTTTGAGAATCCAGTCGTTTTGATACCGACCAAGTACAGTGTAAAATGTATATGTATACTCACTCGTTAAAACGGAAATCTAAATTCTTGTTTTTTGGAGAAGGCATGCGAGCGCTCAGGCCACCTGATGGTAATTGGAATCGACTTACAGACATCTGAATTCTCAAGATTATGATCCTAAGAGCTCAAATGGGTGAATTTTTGAAACAATATTTTCACGTCATTTCGGTGGGGTTTTTGTTTTACAAGATTATAGTATGTTAAGTCACTGGTTTGGATGAAGATTAACATAGGGCACTTCATAGAAGCTAATAATTTAGCAGTAAATAAATGTTGAAAAATAATGTACCTACCACCGAAATGACGTGGGCAGCACCGAAATGACGAATCTTTGATAACTAGTGTAAAAATCATCAATTCGATATCTACTGGGGCACGTATTCCAATAAAACAAAGTATATTAATTCGGCATTATTTATTAAAACAATGTCAAAAAAACAATTGAATTTAAATCAACTTGTTAGTTATTAGTCCACATCGTCTTGTAGCTGATGATGAATTTAGCAAAAAATATGATTCAAAAAACAAATATTTGTCCCTTGATCGCTTTAGAAAGAAAATGAAACATATTATTTGAAATAATCAAAGTAATAGAGACTATACTTTTCTTGCCTTCATTATTTATAATACCGTAATCTGAAGATCGCGAAGATCTGTAAATTAGTTTATACATAAAAATACTTAAGTACTTATATTTTTATTTAGGAATATATTTTTTCTTAAATACTACGTAATAAAACTGTATACACTGAGTATCACAAAATCACAATATAACACTGATATGAATCCCAGTATTACGAGGATATCTTTTCTTACAAAGCGACAAAGAACAATCATAATTTAAAGCATTTAAAATCTTTATATTTTGTAAAGGTTTATTTATTACACTTAAAGTATTTTTATTAAAAGATATAACGCCAAAAAAAAATGAGTCTTCTTATTTGTAATCGTCAATCTTTCGAACAATATTAATTTAAATCTAGCTTAAATTAAAGTTTCTTACAGCAACATATATTAATATCACATGTAAAATCAGACATTTGGTTTTCATTAAATATTAACATAAAATATAAGTGCCCATGGCCTTTTTTGTTTCTAAAACTAATACCTAGAAAATATTAAATAATCTTCATCAGAGTCGTCTGATTTCGCATTGAATTGCGTAAGAGTAGATAAAATTTCGCGTCTAAAAGTGGGTGTCATTTCAATTTCGTTAACTGATGGCACTGTTTCCCAATAACTGTCATCTGATGCTAAAACCGAACTTCCAGATCCTCCTGAATTGTAAAATGAACTGTTCTGGCCTTTCTTTATTGAACTCTTGACCAATGACAGATTTGAGGTTTTCTTTGGCAAACATATTTTACTTTTGGTCACATTTTTTGAAGTCAGAGAGTTGGGTGCACTTTGCTGATACAAATCCTTAAAAGTGTTTACTATACTTGGGGAGTCTTGATATATAGGTAAGGTTCGAGGAACACTCTGGAAATTTAAGGTTGATAGGTCTACTGGTTTTAATTTTTTCGCGATAAATGTTTTAAGAGTGGTCGGAGGATGAGAACTCTTATTGACACTTTTGGGTATTAAGTTTTTTGCTTTGTCCGGTTTTCTTACGAGAGTGACTTCGACGTGGCTTTTGTAGAACAGGCAACCGTATGTTTTGCCGACTCGTTATCTATTACATGTGCAGCTTCTTGACAACTTAAACGAACAAGCTCATGATTATCACAAAGTGATGATGTTGAGTTAGTTATTTGTAAGTCAATCGTTGGTCTGGATTGTGGTGTAGGGTCTGTAGGTTTTCCAACACTAAAAAATCCTATATGACAGCCGTGCTTGCATTTAACGGAGATGATAGCACATTCATCTTGACCACAACTCAGCTTTCTTAGTGCAACGATGTATTTGTCATTCACGTCCCATACAGCTTGGTGTACTTGCATGGTTCCTCGAAATGCGGCCAAATCAGGAATCAGTAAATCTTTTTGCAAAATATCAGCTTCGTCGATAATTTCTGTTAAAACTCCAGGAACACATGTCTTAAATTTAAACAACAGAGTCTCCAAATCTGCTATGTCACAGCCTCGTGCTATGTTTTGATCGGCAGTTCTCTTAAAGACAGCTCCTACACCGTCTGGAGCTCCTTTACCATGTCCCGATTCGGAGTAATTCCAAGTTACGAATCTCAAGCTTGGGTAGTGCCAAAGTAGCTTAGAAATTACGTAAAATAATTTTCGGTTCCTGTATTGTCCAGACGGTGAATCAGACACAAAGTGTATAACATCCACATCGGAGGCATTATCTTCGATAAACTTCATGATAGGTAACAAATGCTCCCAGATTGCAACGGCGTCATGCCGAAGAGATTTACTTACAGTACAAAATGCTTGAGTTTGGCAATTAAAGCCTGACAAGTTCCTATTTAGCCCTGATGTAGTGTCGCTACAAACAGCTTACATATGGCAATTATACGTGTACGTCATGAATAGTCGGGACAGTGAGTATTGGCATCGTGCAAGAACGAGTGAGATATACAATTAAGTACTTGTAGATTGTGAAACTATGTTTTCATGTAATCGGAAGAGCATGTCTAGTTGATAATTAAATATGAATAATTACCTATCCGTCAAAATCCGATTCTAAATATTCGACATCCATATATTCATCAGATTCTGGCTCCGATGTATTTTCACTTTCGTCCGTTGAAGAGTCACTTTCAGGACCACCAATCTCGATTATAAATCTTTCGGTCTGTGATTCGATTATAGGACCTTTTGTCCTATATCCGTCTTCTATTTTTTTTACGTGTTCGCAGCATTTACTCCAATTTTCTATAGTCACTTCCTAAGTAATAACGAAGTGTAAAAGTAAGCTATATTTTTAACTGTTCAATAAAATTTATTGATAAATGTAAATACCTGAAAACTATCTTCAACGAGCTTTAGGAAGGCATCATTCGTGATGGAAACATTTTTAGTTGCCACTTTTGCTTTCATGATGCCCCAAATCATCTCGATGGGATTTAAATCACAGTGATAGGGCGGTAACCTTATCACCTTGTGACCATGATTTGAGAGAATCGTATCTATTTCGTATACTGGCTCGGGTTTATGATGTCTCAAAATTGTGACCAATTTATCTTTAGATGCATTTTGGGGAAATGAGATGTTATTTAAACGCAGCCACTCAGCAATGACGTGTTTTCTATCGCCAGATGTTGGAGCTTTGTTAATTTGGAAAGAATGGTACCGGGCATTATCCATTATAACACACGTGGGTTCACTGAGATTGGGAATTAATCTCTGCAAAACCCATTTCTTAAAATTGTTCCTGTTCATGGAGTCATGATAATCGGCTTTCTTTTCCTTATCATTATATATTAGGAGTGCATTGGGAACAAATCCCGATGGTCCGCCGGCATGAACTATAATATATCGTTTGCCGGTTGAAACGTATTTCGACACGCCGCGTTCATTTTCGCTTTGCCAGCATTTTGCGTGGTTAAGAGAAGTATGGATGTAAGTCTCATCTAAATAAACAAGAGGTATATTTTTGTCCCTTGCTTCTTTTATTTCGTCTAAATAACTTTCCCGCCAAACCACAATATCCGAACGCTCCTTCAATATGTACCGTTGGTTTCTGCACTTTTTGTATTTGAACCCCATACTATGCTATAGCAATCGCAAGTACTCCCTACTACCGGTAAAATCAATATCTTTTTTCAATTCGGTAAGCAGACTTTTGAGAGTTGGTACTTGCTTTCGCACAGCATATATTAGAATTCATGAATTTTGTGCCTTATGGCACATTTGTCGAAGTCGTCTATTTGTATTCTTTTTTTTGTTTTTTTTTTTTGTACCGATGGCAATGGCGGTAACGGCTCATTCTTTTTTAATTGTAGCACTACAGACGCCTTGAATGAGAAAAAAAATAAAATTTAATAATTAATATACATATTTCTTACCAAGCTAACCAATTCATGACAATCGCACTATGAATATCATACCCGTCATGTCAACAACTAATTTCAAAACATTTTTTATTGGAATGCTGCTGAATCCTTCGTCCTTTTTCTGCCGCAACCATTTGAATGTATTTATAATAATGTTTTTTGCATCGGGGTGAAATTTCTTGGGCATTTTGATTTTAAAATCGATTTGTTTACATTGGTGACATTCAATGACTTCCAACGTCCGTTGTCAAAAAAAACGTTGCCATTTAAATAAATTTGTTCCACTGAAAATCCGCAACATGGCGAGGGCTAAAAAGGAACTTGTCAGGCTATACCATTTAAGACGTAGTAAATTACGACCGTATGTAAGGTAATTTGTTGACCACTACCTCCAAAGTGCATTGCCTGGATCTCATTGGTATACTTCAAACTATAATTTTCACTGAAGTCACAATGTACAACGGCCTCATTATTAGTCAAACGACGTTTTAAATTCTTTATGTGTTCACTCTGTGAGACGATGTTTGAACAGTGTCTTAAATATGGTTTAAGTAAATTTTCAAATTCTTGAATAGCATCCTTTGGAGTTGCAGAAACTTTTGTTTTAATACAGTGGATGGCTTGTTTGGTCTGTCCGTCCTTAATATACTCCTTCCTCACATTTTTCCACACCTAGTAGTAAATTATTGTGGAATTATCGAATTCCTTGTAATTTATGAATTTGCTTTGACAAGTTTTGCATTCTCTCATTAGACACTTGGCATCATAAATATTGCAACATAATGATGTCAGAACATCCCTCGACGTCTTCTGATTTATTATGCAATTCTTTCTCAAAGAATTGACAAGCAATTCCATATTTTCATGTTGTTTACACTGGCATGTATCTCTTGACTTAAGAGTCGGAGTTAACACCCAAAACATGACGTATATGACGTATATATGTTTTGTATTATTTAAGTAGGTATAAGCAATGGATAGGATAATTATGTTAAGTTTCTAGTTTTATCTGTCTTCTTTTTCTGTGCACCCACTGAATTATATAAATTTCTGATTGGTTATTTGGTCGACTGGTAGAGAATGCCATTAGGCATTAGGTCCGCCATTTGTACTTGTTTTTGTGCAATAAAGATTAAATAAATAAATAAATAAATAAATAAAACGGTTTCAGCTTCCAAAAATGCGAATAACTAACTTTTAAGTCTGGATAGTTGGTATTGAATTTTTTATGTAAGAAAGAAGAAAGAAAGAAAGAAAACAATTTAATCAAGCACACAGAGCGAAAGTAACAATATTTTACAACATAGTTATATAACAAATACAGTACAATACAATCTTGGCAGTTACCAAGCAGAGCACACGCGAGTGTGCACTGGAGCCCAGCAATGTGTGCGGATGAATAGGTTCTGGCTCAGCATATGTTGTGACACGAGATCACAACGCTGTTATTCTGCCAGCACCTCCAAAAAACGGGGGAAGTGTGAAACATTCAGGTTCACTAAAAACATGCGTAAAAAAAAAAAAAGTGTTGCATCGTAATCTAGGAATAGAAATAAATAAATAAATAAATATGGATTACCCTTAATTACAGAAATAACAATCTATATATATATATATATATATATATATATATATATATATATATATATATATATATATTGAAAACTAAATAGATTTATAACCGACTTTAGTGCGGAAATAAATGAAATAAGTATACTTATTGTGTATAAAACAATGTAAAGCCTGACAAGATTCTATTTGGCCCTATTTCCATATAAATTTGTATTGAAATAGGGCCAAATAGAATCTTGTCAGGCTTTAAGTCATGTATTGAGGCTTTAAGTTAAGTATCTCTTCTGTTTTTTTTTTCTAGTTATACTCTCCTTTTTTCCAGGGCACATGCGGCTGTTCTCGTCGTCTAAATAGAAATTTCGAACTGTTTCCTCTAATTGTTATTTATTTTCTTTAGTGAGTCTGTCAGAATGTCGTTTTTTATTTTTACCTAAATTTGTAGACGTGGTTTTGTTTGATGATTTTGAAAAGTCATTCAAATTAGTTTTTAATTTATATACTTGCTTTCTGTACTTATTATTTAACTGTGTCAGTTCTCCAATTCGCTTATGTAGTATTTTAAATTCTTTATGCATCTTGTATCTAAATTTTCTTTCCTTGTTTTGCGACGTCGTAGGTGACTGATTTGTTGAAACACTGCAGTCGGTTACATTATCACTAGATAAAGCACTACATGTCGATGAAGTTGGAGAACAAGGCTCTGCGTAAAAATTAAGTCTAGTTGGACCTCTTCTTGAGATCTCGACAAGCAAGTGACTGGACTCTTTGAACTTAAATAAATAAATAATAAATAAATAATCACAGGACAATGTCACACAAATTGACCTAGTCCCAAACTAAGCTCTAGGCTTGTACTATGGGTACTAGACAACGATAAACTTACTTGCTCGTGAATTCGACCGCAGATTTCTAGTCGTGATCCTGGAACATGACGCTGATTGTTGTAATTTTTGTGGCTGTTTCCCTGACAAATTACGCATAGTTGTTCCCAAAATGTTAGAGTTGTCTTTTTGAACATTTTCAGGCTGTTGTAAAGGCAATGGTGCTTCTGCTGCTAAACTCAAAGGATCTGGCGTATCATCGACTAAACTAACATCTATCAAAGTTTCTGTTTTTGTTTGTTACATCTTGGTCCTTTCCTCACTTAGTTTTAAACGTTTAACTTCAAAGTAAGGTTTTTATTTTTGTTTCAACATTTTTTTTATTAAATAAACACTGGTCCAAAATCACTATCTTTTTTATATTGCATTAGTTTTGTAATTATTTACTGAACAAAAAAAATAATGCTCACAAAATAAAAGAAGACAGTAACAAAATTGAATACTGTAGTTACAAAATGGAAAACGTAAAGCTTAGTTCACAATAATGAAAATAATAATATTAAACCAAATTTTTAACAGATTTATTTTATTAATTGGTAATTCGACTTTGATATTTTACTTTAAAATAATACTTGGAATTACTAATCATCCTTATAATGAAATAAAAATCAGTATTGTACAAGTTTATAATTATTATTTTGTATTCAATATCAAAACATTTATCACATATATAATCAATACTGTGCACTTTTCCACTGCAAGACCAAGACTTTATTAGCACAACCAAGATCAAATGCATATTATTTTAAATTAAAAATACAATACTGTTGTACAAAAAAACATAAAAATAGTGTAAATAATGCCGCGAGTTAGGTGTAGGACACGTCAAATAATAGGGGTTTCTCAACTAAGATTTAACTTAATATACAATAGACTAAAATGCCGCCTTATTATTTATATATCTTGCATTATTATATAAACAAAATGATGGAAAAAAATATAGGGATTTCATAACCTGTCTCCTTGTTTTGAGACTTGAATGTGAAGTCATGAGACAGGTTAAAAGTTCAGTGGACGTCTTCTCGCTTCGCTTAAAATTATGACTTCGATTAAAATGACTGCGAAATGACTTGACTCGATTGCTATTGACATGCTACTCATGACCCTTCCTAGGACCTCTGAAATACTGACTTACATCATTCTTATTTTTTATTAAATGGCGGTCCACACAGTGATTTCGCCAATGTCAAGTGAATAGAGTAAATCAGTAAACAGAATAAATAAAAAGTAAAAGCCGGGCATTTTTCAATCGGCCATCTTCCCTCCCCGAAGGTTACCGGAATCTACTTACATCATTAGACCCCGGATTTTTGTGGCAATGACTTCACAATAGGGTAGTTTGGGGAGCAAATGGAACGGTGTTAATTAATGCAATGTGTTAATTAATACCTCTTTTAAATGAATATTTTTTATTCATTATAAACATATTATTATTGCCGCAAGTAATTTAGAAAAACTTGATCTGTTACGGAGAGTCAGTTAACAAAAAAACACCGTCGAATAATTATTCAATTGACGACACGGTGGCCTAGTTGGGAGTGACCCTGCCTCCGAAGCCAGCGGTCCTGGGTTCAAATCCCGGTAAGGGCAGATATTTATGTGATGAGCGCGAATATTTGATCCTGAGTCTTGGATGTTTTGTATGTATTTAAGTATTTTTTTCTCTATATAAGTATGTTTATCGTTATCTAGTACCCATAGTACAAGCCTAGAGCTTAGTTTGGGACTAGGTCAATTTGTGTGAGATTGTCCCCTAATATTTATTTATTAAAAAAAACAAAAAACTTAAGTATAGGTAATTTATATCGTGGATGACTGATAGTAAAATTTCAATTCCGTAGAACACCAATAGAGTAGGTTGCCGTATTAATTAACACTGTTCCATTTACTCCCCAAGTTACCCTATTGTGACGTTATTGCCACAAAGATCCGGGGTCTATACATCATTAACAAAAAGGCATTTTCGCGAGAAGAAGTCCGGTTACAAAGTGGAATTAAAAGAATTTTTATTTTTTTATGTGTATTTAACTACTCAAAACCGCTATTTATACTTTTAACTGTTGATTGTTAAAAAATAATCTCTCTACAAGAACACGTAAAGGAAGAAAAAGGGTTTTTGTCTGGCTACTTAGAAAATCTAGCCTCCACTTTGTAACCCTTTAAAAGTAAAGTTATGGGTTATCTAGTTTAAAATCTATGTATTTTTTAATCTATTTAGTTCAAGAACAATATTTCGCTTCAAAAAACACTCCCACAATATTACAAAATTATTAAATCCATACGTAATCAAACAAATCTTATCCACTTTGTTACATCTTGGTCCTTTCCTCACTTAGTTTTCAACGTTTAACTTCAAAGTAAGGTTTTTATTTTTGTTTCAACATTTTTTTTATTAAATAAACACTTGTCCAAAATCACTATCTTTTATGTTGCATTAATTTTGTAATTATTTACTGAACAAAAAAATAATGCTCACAAAATAAAAGAAGATAGTAACAAAATTGAATACTGTAGTTACAAAATGGAAAACGTAAAGCTTAGTTCACAATAATGAAAATAATAATATTAAACCAAATTTTTAACAGATTTATTTTATTCATTGGTAATTCGACTTTGATATTTTACTTTAAAATAATACTTGGAATTACTAATCATCCCTATAATAAAATAAAAAACAATATTGTACAAGTTTATAATTATTATTTTTTATTCAATATCAAAACATTTATCACATATATAATCAATACTGTGCACTTTTCCACTGCAAGACCAAGACAAAGCGTTAGAATCGCGATTTACTTTTATATTCGAAAATGTTTTAAGCAGAATCATTTCCAGTAAAAGTAGCTTTAATTGACCATTTGTTAAATTAATAAGCAACTTTAACTAGCGAATATTATTGTAAAATGTTCAAAATAAGTAATAACTAAGTAATACTAAAAATAAAGAAACACCGAATAAAAGTAGTTTGTTTTGCCTTCAATGTTTCAATGTCGATGAAATGAAAACAATGTCAAGAGAGACCATGCTCTTAAATATAACCAAAGCTTGTCCTCAAAAATAAAAAAAGTATCGAAAATTAATACAATTTGTGCAGCCCTCCAACAAACGGTAAATAAGTGTCTAGTTAAAATGACAGCCACAATATCTTTAAATTAATCATGCTAACATTTATTTATAATCCAGCCTCAAAATCACCTTGTATACTCGCCTTTATACTTCCATTTTGTAACTGTGGCATTTCACATATATGTAACCCAACAAAATGGAAGTAACGTTTCCATGATCCACGATCTAAATCTGCCGATATTAAACGTTTAATAAATTTATTCTTTACGTACAACAATACAAACGTAAACCAAGTCGTCGATTTAAAAGAATACATAAGTGATAAAGAAAACAATTATCACTTACCTTCTTAGACACCAGTTACAAAATCGAATTTTATTCGGAACGGTTATGCTCGTGCAAGTTCAAATCAGTCTGGACGCTATTTTTTATATATGGCCGTGTACTTTTTTTTGGTAGAATATCGTCAGTGTTGCCACAAAATGTGTCGCTTAATGTGAATGGTAATTTTTAAATGTTATTTTCCTAGAAATCACGGTTATAAAGTAGGAATTCCACTTTTGTTAGGAATTGTAGGACCACAATTTAATTTAGTTTAAATAAATATTATTTTATGTAAACAAATTAATGTATGTTTATTAGCACAAACAAGATCAAATGCATATTATTTTAAATTAAAAATACAATACTGTTGTACAAAAAAACATAAAAATAGTGTAAATAATGCCGCGAGTTAGGTGTAGGACACGTCAAATAATAGGGGTTTCTCAACTAAAATGCCGCCTTATTATTTATATATCTTGCATTATTATATAAACAAAATGATGGAAAAAAATATAGGGATTTCATAACTTGTCTCCTTGTTTTGAAACTTGAATGTGAAGTCATGAGACAGGTTAAAAGTTCAGTGGACGTCTTCTCGCGAAAATGCCCAAAAGTATTGAGACTATGACTTTCCCAACTGACTGGAAAATCGCTCAAGTGATCCCGTTACCTAAAAAACCGAATCCTTCGAATCTGTCCGAACTCCGCCCTATAAGTATCCTTCCTTGTACGTCTAAGATAGTAGAGAGGGTGGTTTGCGAACAGCAGTCGGAATACCTGGAGAAAAACAGTATGCTACCTGTACTGCAGTCGGATTTTCGCATGGGTCGGTTGTCTGTTACTGCGTTGCTCGATGCAGTCGACAATATTCTAGAGGCTCGGGATGCAGGTAAAAGTACCATACTAGTTCTTTTAGATTTCTCCAGGGCTTTTGACTGCAATAGCGTGCTCTTGCTGTTATCTAAGTTGTCCTATTACGGGTTTGATATCACATTTGTCCGACCGTGCGCAGGCAGTTACGTTGCGTAGGATGGATGGCAGTACTCTGTGGTCCTCTCTTTGTCTTGTGACTAGGGGAGTACCACACGGTTCGATCCTGGGTCCCCTGCACTTTATATTGTACAGCGCTGACATTATTTACAGTATAAAGAATAGTAGATACCATCTTTACGCGGACGACTTGCAACTTTACTTCTCCAGCGCGCCGTCGGACACGTCAACCGCCGTAAACGCAATTAACGAAGACCTCGAACGTATTTTTATTTATTTATTTATTTGGTTTGCCAACAGATATAACACCATTAACTTAATTTAACAATTATTTATTTATTTTATTTATTTATTTTTATTTATTTTCTCTTGGTCGGAAAAGAACTGTTTAGTTCTCAATCCCGGGAAGTCGAAATGTGTGGTTTTTGGGTCAAGACATCAAATTCGTGATACTCTTCATGCTCTGACTGCCGGGAATGGTGCCGTCAGGGGTGAGCCAATAGAACGGGTGGTAGAAGCAAACAACCTTGGCCTTCTTATGGATGGCAATCTGCGCTTCGAGAGCCATGTACTTAGAGTAGTGAGCAACTGCTTCTATCGCCTTAAAGTTCTATATACTTAATATACGTGATGACCTAAGTGTCGATTTGCGTGTTGACCTTTGTGAATCGCTTATATTATCTAGATTAAACTATTGTGATGTTGTCTATGGTGGCTGCATTATTGGTAGATCTAAGAATTTGATACAACGTGTGCAAAACGCATGCGTATGTTTTTGTTTCCGCGTCCCTTCCCGCTCCCACATCACTCCGTACTTGAACGCCGCAAACCTGTTGAACACGCCTGCACGCAGGCGCTTGCATCTCGCCACTCTGCTATTTGGTATGGTACAAAGCGAGACTCCATCCTACCTCTTTACAAAACTTAAATGGTCGAGAAGTGCGCGCAGGTATAGCGTAAACAGGAAACGAGATATTTGCGAAAAATGTGCAAAAAAAAAAACGTTTTTTCGACCTTTGAGCTTAGTTATTTATAAGTCGCGTACACGCTATCGTAAGTAGGTTTTGAGACAAGTTTTAGGAAGTTAAAATAAGGGTTTATACGAGTTTCTAGCCGGTTATCTTGAATTCCGAGATTCTTACCTTATTTTGACTAAGATGACTGGACTAGGGGCCCGTATGCTAGTCTCAAGGTATGTCAAAAATGACAGTGTTCTATGGCTTGACGTTTACTTTGACGTATCTTGAGACGGGCATCTCAGCCAAGATGAGTTTATTAATTCGGGCCTAGGAGTTGTTTGCTCAAGTTGACAAATCGTATCTTTTAGGCCCGTATTTATAAACTGATCTCGGTTTAAATACCCGTCTCAAGATACGTCATAAATGACGGTTTTCTATGGTTTGACGTTTACTTTGACGTAACTTGAGATGGGCATTTAAACCGAGACGAGTTTATTAATACGGGCCTTAGTATTTTTTCCTAGTTCGAGTCGGATTTGAACCGGAGCGCGCGGCTTGATAGTCGTGCGTTGTATCCTTTCGACCAAACTGTGTAATACAGATACAGTACGTGCTATTCGTTTCTCTCTCGCTATTAGCGACAGATCAACGATAGCTACTGACCACTTAACCTTAAAAAACTAGGTACCTACATGCCCATTACTTGATGTGACAATGAGTATCTGCAGTGGGTGTCGCCAGCCGTTAAGCACAGCGGAAAAGATTTCTTGTTCGTCGTGTTCGGGTATCTTCCACTATTCTTGTGTAAACATAACCAAGTATAACTTCTTTAAGCTCTCCACGCAATCTGAGACCTCATGGAAATGCCCAGAGTGTAAGTTACCACGCAAAATTGATGACAATAGCGAAACGCCTGTTAAAGGAACAGAAACAGGCGAGGCCGGAATCTCGTTGCCTTCATTAGACATGTAGACCAGCGGCTGAGCAAAAATAGGGTTTGATAACATTCAAGTTGGTTCTTTTTTGATATGTCATTGGAGGCGTATTAAATAATTATTAATTATTATCTAAAAAGTTAGAAATTTTTAATTGGGGGTTTCGGCTATATTGACGTTTTTTTAATTTTTGCCAAAAGCTCTATAGTTATAGAATTAGAGTTTAAAAAACTGTGGCATATCGTATAACGCTTTGATTCATTTACAATATTCCGAAATTAGAAGTCTGGAACACCTGCATTGTGGTTAACGAAAAAATGCTAATTATTTTGTAAATAAAGAATTAGAGTTTCTGATATTGCAAAATTATGATATGATCGATCAACTTAATATAATAGGGAAACGTTAGAAATGTAGACTATCGGCGTGTCATTGCTGGTGAAGCAGTAAAGCCAATATTGAATTAGAGTTCAAAGGGGTAAGAAACGGATTACTAATCGAGTGTGCATTTGCGGCCCGACGCAAAGCGGAGGGCCGTGAACCATACGAGTTTAGTAACCTATACTTACCCTCGAGTGATATATACTGCTTTATACTACACTTCAAAATAAATAAAATACAAAAGTAACGTTGAAATCCGTAATTCGAACTTCGTCTATTGCTATCCCTTTTGCTCTCGATGTGTAACTAATTTGCAAAAAGTGAGAGGGCGATTAAGTTCGAATTGGGCATTTTTGCGAGAAGACGTCCACTGAACTTTTAACCTGTCTCATGACTTCACATTCAAGTTTCAAAACAAGGAGACAGGTTATGAAATCCCTATATTTTTTCCATCATTTTGTTTATATAATAATGCAAGATATATAAATAATAAGGCGGCATTTTAGTCTATTGTACTTATATTAAGTTATAAATCTTAGTTGAGAAACCCCTATTATTTGACGTGTCCTACACCTAACTCGCGGCATTATTTACACTATTTTTATGTTTTTTTGTACAACAGTATTGTATTTTTAATTTAAAATAATATGTATTTGATCTTGGTTGTGCTAATAAACATACATTAATTTGTTTACATTAAATAATATTTATTTAAACTAAATTAAATTGTGGTCCTACAATTCCTAACAGAAGTGGAATTCCTACTTTGTAACCGTGATTTCTAGGAAAATAACATTTAAAAATTACCATTCACATTAAGTGACACATTTTGTGGCAACACTGACGATATTCTACCAAAAAAAAGTACACGGCCATATATAAAAAATAGCGTCCAGACTGATTTGAACTTGCACGAGCATAACCGTTCCGAATAAAGTTCGATTTTGTAACTGGTGTCCAAGGAGGTAAGTGATAATTGTTTTCTTTATCACTTATGTATTCTTTTAAATCGACGACTTGGTTTACGTTTTTATTGTTGTACGTAAAGAATAAGTTTATTAAACGTTTAATATCGGCAGATTTAGATCGTGGATCATGGAAACGTTACTTCCATTTTGTTGGGTTACATATATGTGGAATGCCACAGTTACAAAATGGAAGTATAAAGGCGAGTATACAAGGTGATTTTGAGGCTGGATTATAAATAAATGTTAGCATGATTAATTTAAAGATATTGTGGCTGTCATTTTAACTAGACACTTATTTACCGTTTGTTGGAGGGCTGCACAAATTGTATTAATTTTCGATACTTTTTTTTATTTTTGAGGACAAGCTTTGGTTATATTTAAGAGCATGGTCTCTCTTGACATTGTTTTCATTTCATCGACATTGAAACATTGAAGGCAATACAAACTACTTTTATTCGGTGTTTCTTTATTTTTTGTATTACTTAGTTATTACTTATTTTGAAAATTTTACAATAATATTCGCTAGTTAAAGTTGCTTATTAATTTAACAAATGGTCAATTAAAGCTACTTTTACTGGAAATGATTCTGCTTAAAACATTTTCGAATATAAAAGTAAATCGCGATTCTAACGCTTTGTCTTGGTCTTGCAGTGGAAAAGTGCACAGTATTGATTATATATGTGATAAATGTTTTGATATTGAATAAAAAATAATAATTATAAACTTGTACAATATTGTTTTTTATTTTATTATAGGGATGATTAGTAATTCCAAGTATTATTTTAAAGTAAAATATCAAAGTCGAATTACCAATGAATAAAATAAATCTGTTAAAAATTTGGTTTAATATTATTATTTTCATTATTGTGAACTAAGCTTTACGTTTTCCATTTTGTAACTACAGTATTCAATTTTGTTACTGTCTTCTTTTATTTTGTGAGCATTATTTTTTTTGTTCAGTAAATAATTACAAAATTAATGCAACATAAAAGATAGTGATTTTGGACAAGTGTTTATTTAATAAAAAAAATGTTGAAACAAAAATAAAAACCTTATTTTGAAGTTAAACGTTGAAAACTAAGTGAGGAAAAGACCAAGATGTAACAAAGTGGATAAGATTTGTTTGATTACGTATGGTTTTAATAATTTTGTAATATTGTGGGAGTGTTTTTTGAAGCGAAATATTGTTCTTGAACTAAATAGATTAAAAATATATAGTTTTTAAACTAGGTAACCCATAACTTTACTTTTAAAGGGTTACAAAGTGGAGGCTAGATTTTCTTAGTAGCCAGACAAAAACCCTTTTTCTTCCTTTACGTGTTCTTGTAGAGAGATTTTTTTTTAACAATCAACAGTTAAAAGTATAAATAGCGGTTTTGAGTAGTTAAATACACATAAAAAAAATAATCTTTTAATTCCACTTTGTAACCGGACCTCTTCTCGCGAAAATGCCCAATTACGGATTTCAAAGTAGAGCCGCAGTAACAAGTTTTTTTAATTGTGAATTTTAACGCTCCGTTCAGTTTGGGTGCCAAAAGACGTCAAAAAACGTTAATACGCCCCGATTTGTAGGATCCAACTTGCATGCGTGTCAAAGTGGGTAGATTGACAACGTCAACTAGAATTTAAAAAAATACAAAACGGGGTAATAAATAATGGATTTTTATACGACATTACTGCCCTGCGATAACAGGGCAGTTATGAAATGCCATTCAATATTACTACCCTGATTTTTGAGAAGGTTTAATGAACGGCTTTCTCGCCTTTTATTAGGGCAGTAATTATGCACTTACTAACAAAGTGTAGTACAAATTGAATAATAAGCACAATTCAGATTAGATCGTACTGAGAGCAAAACGTCCTGTGTTACATTTAGTCCGCTAGGCATAATGTCCGTTTGATGAGAACGACCACAGGGGAGAATGCACAGGGAGCAAATCGACGCAATCCAATAATAAGCCCTTGCCCTTGAAGCAAATCGTCATCAATGGAAAATTACAAAAAAAGAAAACATCCCAACGTAAAGGGGAATGCCCATCTCTCCTACAAAAAAATGCCTGAGGTGTACAAGAACCAATTATACATTACTATATGCTACGAAATTGTAAGTTCCGAAAACACTTTCAGTGATTACTCAAAAAGTCGGTGAAACGCTGTTATTTTTATACAAATAGACAAAGACAATTTTCATCTCAAACTCGTTCAAAACGAATAAAGACGTTTAGTATGTTTACAAACAAAGTAGGTATACATAGGTAAGGTACATGAAAATAGTGGTTTCATGACTGGTTTAGGGTGAGGGCGATGAAGGCGTAAGTCCACGGACTGGACGACAGCGGGCGGCGGCGATGACAATCGATTTCATAGTGTTATTTATATGGAAGTGACGTCTCACGCCATTTATAATATTACAGATAGGTACGAGTAAACATGAGTGAATGTTCAAGTAAAAGTCTATAAAAAATGTACATAATACTCCCATCATTATCAGACTTCAATTTAATGAGTATATTTATATTTAATTATAACATGATTTTCAGCATATAGGTTATCTCTGTACATTCCAGGCATTATATGGGCATTCTCCTTTGTAGCTATACGTTAAATTACGATTAGGATGTCTTACTGTGTTTAGCAGTTTGTAGGTACCTATACGTACTTACTTCATTTGTCAAAATTGATTAATTAAGAACGACGCTAGAGTGGAAATTTATATACAAACATACATACTTAGTGCATACATACTTAAATAGCAGTATGTGGGGGTATTTAAGTGATAGAAATACACGATTACACCGAATATTAAGCGCTTTATTAAAACGGACGCGGACGGATAGCCTTACTTCGAATTAAAAGGAGACCATTCATTTTGGGCCCTAAATCAAAAGTGCCGGCCAACGTTTAAAAGTGTTTTTAATCTGATCGGAACATCGCTCTGGGCCTCTATTCAGGTGCGTTAAAACGATATCGTGTTTGACACATATAAGAATCGTTTATGTCACAGTCGCCATTATTGTAAATGACATAAGAGTTATCAAAACGTTGACAATACGGAAACACGTCAAATACGATATACGCAGTTGAATAGAGGCCCAGGGCTGGGATTCTACACGGTAATAACGATATCGTATTTGACGTGTTTCCGTATTGTCAACGTTTTGATAACTCTTATGTCATTTACAATAATGGCGACTGTGACATAAACGATTCTTAAACGTGTCAAACACGATATCGTTTTAACGCACCTGAATAGAGGCCCTGAGCGTTTCATTATATGACATGTAAACTCTCGAAACATCATTTGTTGGTGTTACAGATGTTAGGAAATTATGACGTTTCATACAAAATCAAAAGTGTGAACTAACAAATATATGTAATTGCTTTTTGCTGCTTCGGGCTACACTCTGAGCAAGGAAACGCCTTGACCCAAGATAAATATCATAGTAGCAGGTATCATCATCAGTCAAAAGACATCCACTTTTGAACAAGGCCTTTTTGTTTGAATAGTAGCTGCTTATAGAAATAAACAAACACTTTTGCTTAAAAAAGATTTGTCATTATATTGTTTAGACACCATTAAATAAAACAGTGATAATCATTATACAATTCGAATAATATGTACATAATTCTACTACAGTCTAACTGCCATACCTAATATTCTAATTGGATTGCTGGAAGGCGGGCGTATTGCGTTTGGTTCAATCTTCTATAACACCAAAAAATTATGGTTCTAGAGTTTTGATGTCATACGCATCTACGGTGCGACACTGTCACTTTTGCAAAATTTTGAAAATTGAGTTAAGTATGCCATAACGTCGCTTTAAGTACCCTGTTCTTGAAGCAACATAATACGCTAAAAGTAGCAGTAATCATATCAAACAATCGCCTTTTCTAGATCAGAAAGTATAATAATTTTATACCACACTAAATCTTTAAATGCTTCTCCTGGAAAAATGCTTTTTTGCATAAGTGACAGTGTTGCACCGTAGGTGCGAATAATTAAATGCTCAGAGCGTTGTTAAGATCGAACTAAAAATACTTTTATCCTTTGGCCGGCGCTTTTAATCTTGGGCCCAAACTTGTATGAAACGTGAATGGTCTCCTTTGTCACATTTTGTATGGGCAAATGTCAAATTTCAACCCGAAGTAAGCTTTATCTATCCGCGGTTTGAATATAGGGTTCGGCCGTTAATCGGTACAGACAATTATTGCTCAATACGAGCTTAGCTTCGAATACGCAGATAATCGCTCGGTTCGCACTGTTCGCTGTCCGTCCAAGTGAAGAATGATCGCGAGCCGGTGGGTCCTCCGCTTTTACACCCCACCCGAAGATTGTTCCAAAATGCCGTCTCCAATGATCGAGGACGACCTAGAGTATTCGTTGCTGAATAGTTCTATGCATTTGTTTCATCTCTAATTGTGTTATATTTTTCACACGCTTTTTGAAAGTTTATATTTTTTACTCTTAGTAGAAAATTCATATTCATAGAATATTTTACTGTGCGGAATTTTCATTTAATTGAAAAGGCTTTTAAACAGTTACCATTAGGCTGCAACCTATCTAGGTGAAGCAAAACTCCGACCTCAATCCCGGCGGGATAGGCGTCGTTAGCATTGGGCTGCTACCTTTCTAGGAGAAGGAAAACGCCAAATACAAACACGACCCTGCATCATGGACCATGCAAGCACTATTCAAATGAGTTAGGAATAATGCCAGAGAATCCTTCCCAAGGCAGCCCAAGGCAGCCTGGGTAGCCCTTCGTACTCTCGGAGGAAGGGGGGGGAGAGAATTCATAAGACACGTTGACATATACAAAAAAAAAAATGAAAAAAAAATATGTTATCTCTTTTTAACTTAATTCTATGTTCCTAAGTAAAAAGAGATGACAGTATGTCAGCCAGTGCAATGTTGGCAACTTTACAATTTGACGTTAATACTAATACCTAACGTGCCTAGTCAGCCATGTTTAGTTTGCTTGTCATAAGTATCTGATGCGTCAACCGTACCGAATTCACTTAAAAAAAAAAAAACTTCGTTTTCCGTATTATATATTGCCAAAAGTTACACATGGATTGAAAGAGAAACTTCATCGTAATGTCTCTTAAGTGTAGTTTGTTAGGATGTGGAGCAAAAAACAGCAAAAACCATAAATATTGAACATTTCACCGGTAAGTTTAAGTGTTTGTTAAATTATTGGTCAGTTTTGTCATTATTGGGGAACTTACATATGTAGTACAATATTATTAATCCATAGATCAAGATTAGTTCAAGACTATTATACGATTTGCCTTTTATTTACAATATGTTAAAAGTAAACAAACCGGTGAATTTTTCAGCTAGGGTTGTTCTTAAAATATCGAAAATATCTTTGAAATTTCTCATCATGACAATTAATTTTAAAATAAAATGTTTTTTTTTTATAATTGTATCATATTGTAAAACGTATATGGAATGTGCCAAAGAAAGCAAAGAACCATTTTTTCATCATGTATTACTATTTGAAGGATTTTGGGAAAAATTATACTTAAAAAGTTTTATTCCGAAATCAT